>JAVTVY010010594.1:0-49675 GCA_036873755.1 Hanleya hanleyi | reverse complement strand
GATTCTTCACATCGTCGGTACCATGCTGTTACTCGTCGCCCACAAAGCCGTTCACGATCTCGTTCTCCGGTTCAGGTTGTTGTTTCGCCGCGACGCTCTATTTCACCACATCGCTTGTTTTCACATGTGCGTGGTTCTCATTCGCCTGTTCGACGATCTCGTTCTCCGGTTCGTAGTTCTCGTCTACCGGCTGAGTCTAGTACTACATTTCGGCCTTCCCGTTCTTCGGTTCGCCGTTCTCGTACTTCAATCCTACATTCTCCTGCGTCTCCACACCGTTTGCCACGGCTTGCGGTATCACCTTCCGATCTAGATCGTCACGTTCATCGGTCACGGACTCCGTTTCTTGATCATGCGGTTGTTCATAACTTGCCTACTTCTCGCCGGAGTCATATCTCTCGTCCGCCTTTGCCGGTTTCGTCGAGTTCAGATGATGATTCGGATGATGCTTCTTCTTCTCAAGAAAAGTCGGAGCTTACGTCTAAGATGGATTTTCAAGATATAATGGATGCGCTTCTATCGTTGTTACCGGATATGCCGCGTGCTTCGATTGTTATACCGTCTCGTATGGAGGGTCGGACGGCCGCTTCTTCGGCTTTTTCATCTACGACGTCTTCATCTCGCCCTTCGTGTGCTCCTTCACCAGCCTGGAAGGATAATTTGGTGAAGTTTGATCGACAATTAGAGGACGACGGCAAGTTGCGTAAACCTCGTTTTCGTACTCAGTTTGACATTCATGATAACGCGTTGCCCGACAAACCACCTAAACGAGATAAAGATTTGAGTGTCATTTCTAAGGTGACCAGGTCGGCTCCTTTATCGGTCAATTCCAAAGTTATGGACAATAATTTGGAAATGTTACAAGAAATACAACGAGCTTCATCTTTCGCAGATTGGTTTCTGTTAGCGGCTTCTCGTATTGCTTTAGATCCTGCATCGCTTCGTGCGGATGGGTCGGCTTATTTGTCGCCGGGTCGTGTGGCTTATTTGCGTGGTTTTATGGACACACTTGTTCAAGCTAACCGTCGAGTCATCGAAGCTAGCGCGTATTCTTATGCTTCACTCGTTCAGGCACAACGGGATTCCTTGCTTAAGGTGCTCAAACCGGATGTCCCCTATTTGGTTAAGAATCAATTACTTCATCAACCTTTGGCATCCAAGGTCATCTTTAACAATGCTATTGAGTCTCTGATGCCCTCGGTGCGTGATGAGCGGACAGCTCGCCTGATTGCTTCTGTAGTTCGTCGTCCGGGCGTCGCCGCGGATCGTAAATCGAAGCGAGGGCGTACTTCCTCGTCCACTACCACCCAACAAGAGGGGGCCCCTCGGAGTAATTTTCGTGGTATTGACAGACCCCCACGAGGCCGTGGTCGCCGTACATTTCGAGGAAAATCTACCAAACGAAGTGGACATTCCAAATGACTATTCCATCCCCGTTCCTGTTCAAGCCGTAGATTTTCAACTTCCTGCCTTCCGCTCATTTTCTCATCCGGTGGTAGGCGGGCGTCTGCGGGTTTTCCACGAGAATTGGCGGCTCATCACCGACGACGCTTGGATCATAAGAGTTTTAAAGGAGGGCTTCCTGTTCAACTTTCAGTCATTGCCCAAACTCATCGCTTGGCCTCGTTCCTCTCGTCTGCCCGTTCCTGCGGATCACTTACAGACGCTGCTGTCTTCGGTCTCCACGCTCATCGACAAGGGAGCAGTAAGGGAATTACCATGGACCGAAGACAGTCTAGGGTTTTACAGCCACGTGTTTCTGGTTCCCAAGAAGGACTCAGACCAGATGCGCATGGTGATCGATCTAAAGGTTTTGAACAAGCTTCATCTCATCTCTCCACCTCATTTCAAGATGCCTTCTGTGACATCGATTCGGGCCCGCGTACATCTCCAGGATTGGTTGGCCTCAATCGATCTCCAGGACGCGTATCTTCACATACCAATTCATCCACGACATCGCCGTTACCTACGTTTCATGATCAACGATCGACGCTTTGAATGGCAGGTTCTTCCTTTCGGTGTCAACATCGCCCCTTGGTTATTTACCCGGATCACTACTCCGGTTATGGCCTTTCTTCACTTACGAGGGATTCAGATCGAAGTCTACATCGACGACATACTTCTGTGGGCGGCGGACGAGTCTGTCCTCAACGCCCAGGTCCGGTTCACGCTTCTAGTGTTACGTCACCTAGGTTTCATCCCTCATCCTCTCAAGTCAGAGTTAGTTCTGGCGCAGGTGCGCCGTTACATTGGAGCGATATTCGATACGCGGTTACAACTGGTGTACCCTCCGGAGGACCGTTGGGACAAAATTCAACTCCTGGTTCGAAAGTTTTTGTCGTCAACGTCACAGACACGGCAGCGGTGGCAAAGTCTGGTGGGTTTGCTTACTTCCACACAGGGCCTTACTCATTACGGCCGACTCCAAGTGCGGCCTCTACAGTATCATTTGTCTCCTTACCTTCTGACGCCTTCCCTGAACCCAGCGGTACCAGTATTGACGTCTCTACATCCACATCTGATTTGGTGGCTCTCCCGCCACAACGTCATGCAGGGAGTACCATTCCGTTTTCCGGTTCCGGTTCACCATCTTTACACCGATGCTTCGGAGACCGGCTGGGGAGCCCATCTGGACGACTTGGAAGTGTCCGGCAGATGGTCAACATTGGATGCCAGACTTCACATCAACCTTCTAGAGATGAAGGCTGTCATCCTAGCAGTTCAACATTGGAGTCAACGTCTCACGAACTCGTCTCTTCTCATCGCGACGGACAACTCCACGGTCATTGCCCACATCAACAAGATGGGTACCACCCGATCGCTTGCAACGTTTCGTCTGGTGTGGGATTTGTACGATTGGGCTCGCCTTCATCAGTGTTATATCCATGCTCGCCATGTTCCCGGTCGTCTAAATGTCTTAGCGGACAGCTTGTCCCGGCCAGACACCGTTCTTCAGACAGAGTGGCAGCTTCATCGGGAGGTGTTCCGACAGATTTGCAGCATTTGGGAGTCGCCTTTGATCGATCTGTTTGCGACAAGGAACAACGCCCAGTTAGCCCTGTTCGTCAGTCCGATTCTGGATCCTCGAGCCTTCGCCATCGACGCTCTGTCCATCAACTGGGACAACTTCCTAGCTTATGCCTACCCACCGATAGCCCTGATTCTGGAAGTTCTTCAAAAGATTTCTCGACACGACTGCATCATTCTGCTCGTAGTGCCGTGGTGGCCTCGTCGACAGTGGTTCCCGATTCTGGTCCCTCTCCTCACTGCTCCACCACGTTGTCTCCCAGTTTGGCCCAGCCTGTTATGTCAACCGCACGGGATTCTCCATCACAACCCGCGGTGGCTCAACCTTCACGTCTGCAGACTATCCAGAATGCACTCTCACTCCAAGGATTTTCAGCAGAGGTTGCACGGACGATGGTTTCAGCCAACCGATCCTCCACATCGCAGCTCTATCAGTCGAAATGGGCTTATTTCGTCGCCTGGTGCCGAGAACATGATGCCGATCCCGACACTGCCTCTGTTTCCCTAGTAGCTGACTTCCTCCTTCACCTTCACCGTGATAAGAAGTTCCAAATCAGCACCATTGAAGGGTATCGATCTGCTCTGGCTAGGGTGTTGCGGCTTACTTCGGGTACTGAGATTAGCCTTAATGATAATATCTCTGCGCTAATTCGAGCCTTCGCTTTACAGTCGCGTCGTACTCGGCAACTGTTACCGAAATGGGATATTGGTGTGGTTCTATGTGCTCTGATTCATCCACCTTTTGAACCCTTAGAATCCGCGTCTATTAAAGCTGTGTCTTATAAGACGGCCTTTTTGGCGGCATTTGCTTTGGCGTCCAGAGTGTCTGAACTTCATGCTCTTGAGAGATCTTCTATGACCTGGAAAGCGGATTGGTCTTGCATTTCTTTTCGGCCCATTCCTGAATTTATCGCCAAAAATGAGTCTGCTCGCTCGGGTCCGTGTGCTCAACGCTCGTACTCCATTCCTGCATTATCAGACTTTGTACATGGTCTCGAGGACGATCTTCTGTTATGTCCGGTTCGAGCCATCCGCCACTATCTTACTCGTACCGACCCCGTTCGCGGCTCTCGGCGCCTGTTATTTCTGTCCCTTCGCCCACTTGCAAGGCGTGACATTACAAAAAATACCATTGCCGCATGGCTGAAGAAAACCATTAAGTGGTCTTATCAACTGGCCATTGACGCCCCTCCGCTGTTGTCTACTGCCTCTTCTCATGAAATCCGAGCCATAGCTACGTCATGGCCTTTATGGAAGAACTTGTCCCTCCATGACATTGTCCAGTCTTGTGCCTGGACGGCGAACTCCACGTTCACCAATTTCTATCTGAGAGATATGTCATTCCAATCAGATAGTGTGACCACGCTTGGGCCTTTGGTAGCCGCCCAACACGTGGTCCAGTAAAAATTTCAAAAAAAAAAGGGGGGGGGGCGGCATTTTGGATCACCACAGCAAATCAGACAACTTGCTGTATCATCTCATCTCATCTCCCATTCGAAACATACTAGAAGGAAGTAATAAGTCAGATGGCCGGCTGGGGATGCTCATTTCATCAATATGAAGGCCTGACACCATGGTGAGTGTAAAACTTTGCCTTAATTGCGGTTTGCTTGTGTCTTTCAGAAACTGACTTCCTTCTAGATGATCTCAGCTGGGTCCTCTGTGCTTTCAACTCAAAAGACACCTGCTCCAGACCTAGAGTCAACATTAGTGATGCAAGTACAGAGAGTTGACGAATGTGTAGCAGGACCCAGGGAGCAAGCACGGTCATTTCCAACGCATCGTTCATCACTCCAAGTATGGTGACTTGACCCAAGAAGCTTGCGGACTGAGAGTGGTGTGGACTTGGCGACCCTCTAAGCTCAGCCAGTATTCGCTCTCCCCTGACTTAAGGTCGACCAAGGATCTCCCTGTATGCAAAGGCCTGTTCGTTTTTACTCCCCCTAGTCATACAGAGTCTACCAAGTAGGACCTTCTGCTGCCGATGTTGCCCCGGGTATCCTTACAACTTGGTGGAATTGTGAACCACGCCACGAACACTGCTACATGGATGGAGACAATCAGAAGATAAGTAGAACTGTATCAATTCCTTCAATTACCCTATGCGTCTTTGACCAGGGTTTAACTTGATGAGTAATAATGTCTCAGATTTATACCCATGTCTGTGTCGTTCCAGCGATTACTAGTCTGCTATGGGAGTTACCACAAGGCCGAGATTCCCGCCTCCATATGTTGGTACTGTGGCATAGAATTGAAACAGGTTTAAGATTTGGGAATCAAATATCAAACATTTATAAACAATGTTTCTATTTGTTACCAAATCAAACCTGTTTCAATTTGATTGGCCCTCCCTCCGTCCCCTCATGCCGGCCTTAAACACTACAGGTCTCGGTAATTATAATGAGAATAGAGGGCGAGTATGGCTGCTGCAGAGTCTATATAGTAATCCTGCTGGAATGGGATGGGAGAGCTCTCCTAGGGGCGGACAACTCTCCGCTAGGGGAGCTAACTTTTAGTTTTAACTTCCGTTTTCTACGTTGTATCATCTTCCTGACGGAGATTAATGGCATAGAATTGAAACAGGTTTGATTTGGTAACAAATAGAAACATTGTTTATAAATGTTTGATTTTTTGAGGGTTTTAAAGCTTGTGGAAATAGGCTTTGATGCATCAAATATAAGTTTGTAAGAGCTGCGGATTCAGAATCCTACTCACCCATGCTATCACACTAGTGGATTTGTTATGCTTTATTCTGTCTATTAGTACAGCGCCTAATTTTTAACCCTCAAATTGTCTATTGCCACCAATTGTTCATTACCACCATATCTCAAAATCGGGGAATCCGATTCTCGTAATATTCCCGCAAATGAAAATGATGGGAATCTAACTGGATTCTCGTAATTATGCTCATCTTTAAATCAAAATAATTTTGTTTAATTGACTTTAAATAAAGAAAAACTTGGCCGTTGGTACCAGAAAGTGATTCCTGTAAAACTGAAGCCTCGCTTTGAAAGGTGCGGTAACATAAAAATATCGGAGTTGCACAATATGCGACAGCAGATTAGCGTAGTGGTTACAGTATAGCATAGAAGGGGAGGTAATTCTTTTCTGTCAAAAGCTCTTAATCTATTGTGATATGTCGTATGACTGACGAAGGGACGTCAGCCGATCTAAGTAGCATAGACATATAGTCAGTCGAAATAAGTTGAACATATTCGTCTCAACTGTCTGGGGATTCATCTGGTAGTAATTCAAATATTTTTTTTGGATAAATAAATGCGCTATCGTATGCATGTTAAAAATCTAAGGGCTGTTCCAGAAAAAAGTACATGGGGGGGACAGAAGGCACTTTATATATAGGCATATGGGTGGTGGGGTGAAAGAGTTATATAATTACATGGGTGGTGGGGTAAAAGAGTTATATAATTACATGGGTGGTGGGGTAAAAGAGTTATATAATTACATGGGGGGTTGCCTGATGGATAATCATAATGGCAGTTATGTTGGTTACATGTTATATTCAATAATATGGGTGGTGGGGGTTAAATTATATTTCATTACATGGGTGGTGGGGGCAAAAATAAAGTGCCTTCTGTCCCCCCCATGTACTGTTTTCTGGAACAGCCCTAAATCAGGATTTCCGTTCTAGATTTTGGTCATAAATTTTATGAACGTCGCTGGTTTCATGTTGTTTTCTGTTGCTATAGGCTACAGACTCCTAAATAATTTACACGTTCGGCAGTATTGACACAATTGTACCTCGCTGATTCCCTAATTGAATTTAGACTTTCATCTTTCGGCAGGAAGTAGTTTATTTCAAGCGCTACAAGGTGACAAACTTCTTGTCAAACATTATCCGTCAAAATTTTAAGCTGTGCGCGCCTCTACACAAGAGGTTCCCATTTCGCTGTTTTCTCTGCCTGCTGAAAGCAGTGATCAGGCCCCGCAAATAGTCCCCCGGCGAGGCATGTTATCGAGCAGTGAATCGAAATAAAATTTGCAGCTGAATAGAACAAATACCATACTTGCCAGTGATACCAACGGCTTTCCATTAATCGTTGCAACGAAGGCGGGAAAAAATTGAGAAAATTCTGGTCTTTGGCAGAGATTACGTGTAGGGGTTAATGGATCGGGACTTTTTTTATTTTGGAGCCTGTAGCCTATTTGGTTGGCTTAATTATTTCATCCGATCATTCTGAATGATATTAGACATGGGCTTGCATCATTCAATTGCTTGGATGCTTGAAAAATTTCACGCATTTTCATCAAATACTTTTCGCGCTATGTGGGTTTTGCTACATGTACCCCCACCAAAATACAACAGTTTTCGGCTAGCTAAAGCACATATCTGGTCTTGGCGATCAGGCCCGGGTTTTTAGAGATACCATAACAAACGCTATGATTAGTTCTTGAATGGATAGTCCATATATTCCTACATATTCGGAAACATGTTACGAGCGTGTTGGTCCTTCCATTAAATTATTGTCATTTTCACGATATCATACCCTTGCCTTGAAAACGCTAATTTTGGGCAATTTTGTGGATTAAATTTGATCTTTTTGAAAATTGAGAGGCGTGTAACTGTCAAATTTAGTTATATATTAACTGCGAATGTTGCCTCTGCAAATAGATGCCAAAAACTGTCAATTCGAACGAAGGACAATGCAAATTATAGTACAAAATCTGTCCCCACCCCCCATGTTAGGTGTCTAAATTCAGGATGACGCTTCCGGTTTATGTCCGATGTTAGCCAAGATCAAACGAATCTTTCTGAATCAGGTATTGTATTATCGCAGGCACAGGTAGTCCAGGTATTTATTATAAACTTGTATAATTATTTCAGGTTTTGGAGTTCCACTAAGAATGAATTAATAGCCACTGATTCAGGTAAACAATCCAAAAATGGGAGGATAATCCAGCTAAAACTAGGCTGTAATGTCTGTATCTGACGATTTAAGTATCCTCAGCCGGGTATCTGATATACCATGTCTGTTATACCATGCAACTGACTGAATCAGTGCTGATATCAACCAGTTCACCTTGAGTCATAGAGACCTTACAATGATCACACCTTCTCATCAGAAACCAGCATTTTCGATCATTTTAGCATTTCGACGAGGCAGCAGATGATGTAAATCCACAGAATACTGAAATAAATCAATCCATTCAGTATCACTTCAAAATATATCTTGGTCGTAAATATTTGAGACGGTAAATAGCTGCAAAACGGTTCGAACTGCTATTTTGATCAGTGAAAACGCACAACAAATATACCCCCTTCCCCTTAATAAAACGACCCCACCCATAATTTCAACCCCCCACATTGAATGGAATCTCCCAGTTTCTACCAAACAATGAATAATTTAACCAACGATACCCAATTTAGCGGTGTATACCTTACCGAGAGTCCAATTTCCAACACAGCTTGATCAAATACTTCCAAAAAATGCTGATCTAATAGGCTACAGACTCCTAAATAATTTACACGTTCGGCAGTATTAACACAATTGTACCTCGCTGATTCCCTAATTGAATTTAGACTTTCATCTTTCGGCAGGAAGTAGTTTACTTCAAGCGCTACAAGGTGACAAACATCTTGTCAAACAAAATTTTAAGCTGTGCGCGCCTCTACACAAGAGGTCCCCATTTCGCTGTTTTCTCTGCCTGCTGAAAGCAGTGCTCAGGCCCCGCAAATAGTCCCCCGGCGAGGCATGCTATCGAGCAGTGAATCAAAATAAAATTTGCAGCTGAATAGAACAAATACCATATTTGCCAGTGATACCAACGGCTTTCCATTAATCGTTGCAACGAAGGCGGAAAAAAAATCGAGAAAATTCTGGTCTTTGGCAGAGATTACGTGTAGGGGTTAACGGATCGGGACTTTTTTTATTTAGGAGCCTGTAGCCTATACATTGTTACGGACGTTTCATTTATTCGTGAGATTATTGCTGTTTGATAATGTTTCTAGTCATGCGAAGAGATAATTCTAAAGTACAACGAACTGTGGGGAGTCTGAGACTAGCCATCGGGATTTTAAGATAACTCCAAAGACTGGAGAGCTGTCACTCATGGCGTTATTTTTTTTCTGGAGTTGTCATAATGACATTTGTTGACACGGTGACGTGGGATCCTGAGCAAGCATAATTAAATAAAAAATGGAAAACAAACACATTTTCTTGATTAATTCACCACTTTATTAGACATAAAGGTACAAAGCGCAAGAAGTAACTCTATTAACTTTTTTGTCATAATAGTTGAAAATAGTTCAGATTCCTGTGAGACAAAGTTGCGGGAATCCGTTTGAATTCTGGCAAAATTTGACGAAAAATGAGCCCTGCATAGGAGCATCAAACTTCACACATGCTTATGGTCATAGAGCTGAAGTGTCATGAAAAGGCCTAATTTCTGGGCGGCTGATTGATCCGTTTGTCACCAATTGTTTGTTACCACCATAAGACACATTAGTGAATTCACATTAGTCTTACATCTGGTCATGGGCTACAGCCACATATGTAATTGAGATATTTGTCATGTTATGTAGTTATGCCCGTCTCTGATTTCTCATTACTACTAGATCTGTTTTGTTATCTGCTCTGATGGTAACCTAAGCTTATCAAAAAATGTCAGGAAGTCTCATGAAGTAGGTCAGATTAGATGACATACATCCCCAGACATGGGACTCTTGTCTGCCAGGGTTGGTTGATTGTTTGAAGTTTAACGTTGCACCTAACGTTATTGGTCACACGGCGACGATGACCCAAACAAACATACCCTAGCAAAACCTCAACCCCAACAAAAACCTAACCAAAACTACAAAAAAAATTGAATTTCGAACTTTGAAAATTAGGCTCTACAGACACTGGTGATCAAACTGGATTGTCAGAGAGCCTAATTTGTTTGGCACTTTAATCTATCTCCTGTGCCAGACAAACATGGTACAAACCATGCTGCCCTAATTAAGCTGTCTGCCAGGGTCAGTACATGCAGCATAAGCTTCAGCGCTCTTTGAATATACTTCTGATCTACCCTGATTGTCCAGGTTGGCCAAGGTGGACCAAGTTACACCACACATGAATGTGGTAATGCAACAAAAAACTGTGAAGAAATTAGTGAGATTTACTTAATTTTTCTGGCTCACCAGGTCAAACTGTCAATTTGACACCAATGCCCTGATTTAAATAACCCTAACATGCCTAATGCAAGGGTTCTCAGTGCTTTGTGCATTTCATGTCTCTGTTATGTAATGTACAGGCATAAGCAGTAATTATTCATACTTTTTACCCCTCAGCCCATAGGGCTGTAGGGTCTTGTCGTTGGCATGTACGTCTGGTCGGCCGGCCGGACGGACGGCTGGCCGGACGGCCGTCTGTCAACAATTTTTTGTCCGGGCTAGATCTCAGTTACTATTTGAATGACAGTTCTGATACTCACAGTGAATATCCCTAGTATCCCAGAGATGTGCACTGTCATGTTTATTCCGTGTTACGTCATTTCTTTACAGAGTTATGGCCCTTTGAAATTTCGCGTCACTAACTTTTGTCCGGGCTAGATCTCAGTTACTATTTGACTGACAGCTCTGATACTCACAGTGAATATCCCTAGTATCCCAGACATGTGCACTGTCATGTTTATTTCGCGTTACGTCATTTCTTTACAGAGTTATGGCCCTTTGAAATTTTGCATCACTAACTTTTGTCCGGGCTAGATCTCAGTTACTATTTGACCGACAGCTCTGATACTCACAGTGAATATCCCTAGTATCCCAGACATGTGCACTGTCATGTTTATTTCGTGTTACGTCATTTCTGTACAGAGTTATGGCCCTTTGAAATTTTCCGTCACTAACTTTTGTCCGGGCTAGATCTCAGTTACAATTTGACTGACAGCTCTGATACTCACAGTGAATATCCCTAGTAACCCAGAGATGTTGAGTACTACACACACACACTCGACTCTTCCCTGGAATAGATCTTCATCTATGAAGAACTATTCACTAGATCTTTACTAACTTTTCTTGAGGTATCGATCCACACAGTCTTGGATCGATATCCCTTCACAGGATTGATGACTGAAGCTGGTACTAGCAAATAATAATCGTTGAGTATTCTCTTGAATCAACATTAATACATATGTGGGTAAATAAATTTGACAGAATTCAGCAGATTTTTATGTCAACCTGTTATTCGCTGGACATATTGTGCTGAGGGGTCAAAGCACCTTTTAGGTGCAGCCTCATGTTTCAAACTGTGTTGACATGATGATTGTTATATAAGGTTATGTAGATAATGGTAGCTGTATGATAGAAATACTTTAATACTAATGTTAAATACTACTAATGTTAAATACTACTAATGTTAAATACTACTAATGTTAAATACTACTAATGTTAAATACTACTAATGTTAAATACTACTAATGTTAAATACTACTAATGTTAAATACTACTAATGTTAAATACGATGATTATACCATTTTGGCTTTAGTCAAAATGGATAATTGATAACATGCAAGAAACCAGTACTAATCCAGTTAATGTTGTTCTATTGGTCCACATTGTTTGTTTGTTGTTTAACTTTAAATCTTTGCAAGTATATGATGACCTACTTTATACATTTTATTATCTTGTTGAAAGTAGTTCTGTATCTATCAGTCTTAGTGTTCACTGAGCTTTAAGGGCCTATGGTAAACATCCTGCTTTAATTATCTTTGTGTTACTGTAATCTTTACTACTGGCACTTCCTGGCCAGACCATGCCCTATTTGACCTCCCAGTCCCCTGTCAAGATACCACATGTTATCCATCTGGGTAGCTATTATATACACTGTTCTAGAGGGGGACTCAGTCATTCTCACTGCATCTCTCAAGTTGTACAGACGGTGGTTAGACTGTTTGTCTCGTTACCGTTTTCACCCTCCCACCCTCCCCTTTTGTTCTGGCTCTCAGCCTATATAGGGTGGGTTTATTTGCAGGCTGTGACCATTTTATTCTACGGAATATATTATGTTATAGATAATACACAGTACTTCTATGGATTTCTACACTTGTTTCTACAGAGCTCTATGGATCTATAGATATACTCGTGTATTTCATGTACATGTATTTCTTGACTACATTACGTCACACACAGTTTCGTTATCGTATTCTCTTATGTTACCACTGGTCAACCTAGCCTTCACTTAACCCCAAATACACATATATTTATATTTTTACCTATGTCTTGTGTGTTTTTTCTTTCATGGGAAATTAACTATGGTGAAGTAAGGAGATGTTTAACATGGTCTTTCTGATGTTTCTTAATATCCAGGCCATGGGGTAACAGTTACACTTTCAATATAAATCACAAAGCACATTATTATACATTTCACAATTTCCAATTATTTTAATTCTTGCAGGAGTGGATGACATAATGAAACATCCAGATATGACCTTTGACCTTGGACTGAGCACTGTAGGTCTCCTGAACAAGTTTAACCAGTATGTACATGCATCCACTTCAACTTCACATGCATTTAGACTATTTCCTTGAAAATGATTTCTTCCAATAAGTTGTATACAGATGCACAACATTATTGGAAGATTTGATAGTTATGTAAGATAGACATCCTCACCTGAAACGTTTTAATAGGAACTTGAACTAACTGATTAATACTTACAGGTATATCAGTTCTGTAGGAATTTTCCCAGCACTGATTGATGGATTGACTAAGAACATGAAGACAAATTTGACTTTTCATCGATCTATATGCCTGACAAATTGGATCACCCCATAAATTCTGGAGTAATTCAATAGATTATTACCTTGATATATTTGTTATAATTGAACATTTTTATCAACTTTATGTTCAAACAATTTGGATGACCTCCCCAATATTTCTGAATGGAGAAATTAATACATTTCCTGTGATTGATAAATTAGAGAATTTCTAGCCAAAGGTAGTCAGGGACATACTCCTGTGGCTAGAGAAGATTGCTTCATTAGATTCTTCTCCAACTAAACCTAACAGCTTTTAATTTTTATCGAGCCCGTAGCTTTAGCTGCGGAAAGCTCGATATAGGTGCCACAATGATGTCCGTCTGTCTGTCTATCTGTCTATCTGCAGGACCAAGTAAATGTTAAAATTTTGGACTTAGAAATTTTTCCCTCAGGACCAAATAAATGTTAAAGTTTGATCCTAAGGCCTGCTCGACCGCCGAACCCTCATATTTGAGATGCTTACATCGGGCTACACATATTGAACCCATCCACTACCCTCGGGGAGCATGTCCCCACCCCTGGGACCCCAGGACCAAGTAAATGTTGAAGTTTTGGACTTAGAAAATTGCTGTCCACAGCTTCTCGACCTCACCTATGTCTCCTAAACTAAGGCCAGCCCGACCCCCCAAACTCTCATCTATTCCAAATGCTTACATCTGGCTACACTGATTGAACCCATCCACTACCCTCGAGGTGCATGTCCCCACCCCTGGGATCCCAGGACCAAGTAAATGTTGAAGTTTTGGACTTAGAAAATTGCTGTCCACAGCTTCTCGACCTCACCTATGTCTCCTAAACTAAGGCCAGCCCGACCCCCCAAACTCTCATCTATTCCAAATGCTTACATCTGGCTACACTGATTGAACCCATCCACTACCCTCGAGGTGCATGTCCCCACCCCTGGGACCCCAGGACCAAGTAAATGTTGAAGTTTTGGACTTAGAAAATTGCTGTCCACAGCTTCTCGACCTCACCTATGTCTCCTAAACTAAGGCCAGCCCGACCCCCCAAACTCTCATCTATTCCAAATGCTTACATCTGGCTACACTTATTGAACCCATCCACTACCCTCGGGGAGCATATCCCCATCCCTGGGGCACCGAGCCCCACCCTATATCTCCTAAACTAAGCTTTGCCCGACGCCATACCCTCATATAGTTTGGGAGCTCAGATCATCTTGTACACTTATTCAACCCATCCACTACCCCCGGGAGCATGTCCCCTCCCCTGGGGCACTGTGCCCCACCCTATGTCATCTAAACTAAGCTTCGCCTGACCCCATACCATCACATTTTCCCGCAGCTTACATGATCCTACACTTATTAAACCCATGCGCTACCCGTGGAAGCATGTCCCCATCCTCGGGGCACTGTGCCCCGGCCACCATCCATCTAAACTAAGCTTCGCCCGATCCCATATCCTCATATTTTCCTGAAGCTTACATCATGCTACACTTGTTCAATGCATTGCCCGACTCCATACCCTCATATTTCAATTTCTGATGTTATATCTCTTATATGTGATACTAATCTATTAGGTATGAGATGCAGTGTACATTGTATATACAGGCATACATACTAAATCACCTAAGGTATATTCCTTTATAGTAGGCCCTATTTACTAATAGTTTGGTGACATTATTTTATTTCAGAAGTACAATATCAAAATAACTGTTAGTTTCGTGTCATCTTAAATGAAGGACGCCATTTCCTTAAATTTTGGGATCAAATTCTGGTTGCCCCTAAAGCCTTTGTACAACCATATCTGTGTCCACACATTTAACTTACTATATTAATTAAAACTGAGTTTGAATCAGTTTGTGATGTCTCAGTCTTTACCAGTGCACATTATTATGGAGCATTACAGTATGATTGGACACAGTTGTCATTGCATTCTTTTAGTTGCATACAAATGTGAGGGTTTACCACAGTGCTGGTGTCCCATTGCATACTGGAAGTGATAGCTTTACTCCAACTATTGCATTGTTATTAGCTTTGTTTGTTCACATGTCATCACACAAAGTTACACCAAGAATGTGCTCCAAATTGCACATCTGTTGTTCCTAACTATACATCCATTCATCAGACCTATGCAATGAGATGTGTAAGCTTACTTTCGGAAAAAAATGTAATCTTATTTGAAGTTTTATAATACAGTTCCTCCTTCAATCCAACCTCAACATCACTGACATAGAAATCATATTTCTTAATAAAAGTATTGTTATTTTAAATGATGTGCATTTCCAATGATGTGCAACCTCAAATGATGTGCCACCCTAAAGGGCTCGATGTTTTTGCGAAGCTGCATGTTTTTTGTAGGAGGGATATAGGAATTAACGTACTACAGCAGCTGAGCTCGAGGTTTGAGAATAGCCCAGATATTGGACAAGTTCTGACCACCCGCCTGGAGCTTATGTTACAGGATGGAAAAGAGGAGGAGGCCAGAGTATTTGTGGAGGAGTCTATCACAGGTATGTGTAAGAATACAGATCTGTTCAATTTTGCAGAGGTGTAGAACATTTTAGATGATCTCAAATCAGTCCCAAACTGGAGGTGCATGTTCAAGAATGAATATATAGAGGATTGAAGGGAAATCATGACCACCAACCATAGGATGTTTACCATGACAGTTTAAAAATGTAGTAGCATAATTTAAAAAGGTATGAAATGATTTTTGAGAGAGAAAGAATAAATTGGTCGTCAGGGGGATTCGAACCCACGACCCCGTCTTATCGCGCCGATGCCTTACCGACTGAGCTATGACGGCCCATAGATATTACACCCGTGGATTGTCCCTGTGATGACCAACTTTCTCTCTCTGTGTTGCAATGTGCGCAACTGGCTTTATGATGAAGAAATGTTATTTGGTATGGCGTATAGCCAGCCACTGAGCATATATACGAAATGATTTTTGAGAGTCCGAGAGAAAGAATAAATTGGTCGTCAGCGGGATTCAAACCCACGACCCCGGAGTGGCGGGCTACACGCCATACCAAACATTATTTAAAAAGGTATTAAAGGTGAAATGCAAAGGTTTTCATATTTTTCTTTTTATGCTCTCCATGAGTTAGCTAATGTTTTAACTATCAGCCTACTTACTTCGTTTGGTTTTATTTTAAGTATTATGTTTCCTAGTAGATTTAGAAAAGTGCTTCAAAATTGGTATCTCAAATCCCGCCAGTTTCAGAAATGAAATCCACATCGCTTATCTGCCCTTGTTTGACGCTGATTTGTGACGTCACATCAGACCACCTGGCTGGACGTCAATACTTGAAACGTTGAGCCTTCGAGAGGCTGGTCTGATGTGACGTCACAATCAAGGAAAGATAAGCGATGATGGTTTGCAAATCAGAATTCAGCTGGGCTTCAGGCACCAACTAGTTAAAAGCTTCTAACAGACAAACTACTTCACAATAAACCAAGCAAAGTAGATAGAAATATCGGTCTATCATTGTTCAACCAATATAAAATATAAAAATGAGAATCTAAAAACCTTTGCATTTCACCTTTAACATGATTTTATTGTTTGGGATGAACTGAACATTTGATTACATTAACATTACCAAAGGCTTTCCAGGTCAGGAAATCTTGTATCGGGACCAGTACATGTTACATTCTTCAGTCTGGTCCAGCATGTAAGCTGAAGAGTGGAAATGCATGCAATAACATTGATTAATGTGCCCAGGTATCCATGACGTCATATTCAAAATGTCAAGCCACCACAGTGCAATGAGACAGCATATGATATCGCAAAGTATCACACATCAAGCATACTGATGAGAGTTATGTGACGTTATCTCTGGCAGTGGATCCAAGTGCAGATGCTGTCTTGTTTTTCAGAAAATATCAGAAGAGTAATTTCCAGCCTACAATATTAAAAATGAAGATCGTATAAAATATATATAGCCAACTCAACTACTGAATAACTTCTGTCACAATGTTTTATTCTCTTAATATTTTCAAAATGATGCTGCTACCTGTTTAATTAACAAGAACTTACTTGTCAGTATCAGTGTTATTTGTTAATCAGCGTCAATATTTTATTACGGTTGATATTATAATAGCTATGTGGTTACCTGACCAGCAGTGACCTATATATGCAATTTCAGCGCATAACACAGGACGACCTTTAGATGTGGCCACCAAGAAAAGATTCCACCTGATATTCTGGGAACATGCTGCAGTTTTATTTGAGGTGTGTGGTTTCTTATACATTGTGATGTCTGCTGTACATGTAGTAGTAAATATACAAAGAATATTTTCACATGTATTTTGTTTCATGTTATGTTGTCATACACTGTTATATATATATAGGTGAAATATTGCTGAACTCTCCTTACACAAATTTGTGTGATTCAATTATCATCAGAACTTGCAGTATTGTAAGGTCTCATAATTCAATCACAGGAATTGCAACTTTCAACTAACATTTTGTGAAATCAAATTATAGAATCACCACAATGTGTGTCAAGTATAAGCTTTTCATGATGGAGCAGCTGTGATAAAACTATTGGAGACTTAATCATGTTTGTATGTACTTGATATATTACTGCTTAATACATAAAGCCTGGTTTGGCTAATATTGTCATTGAACAGGGTAAGAACTATGAGGACTCTGTCCAGTGGTATAACTACTCCCTGAGTTTGTTCACTTCATCAGACAGTACACAGGACAAGAACCTAGCCAAACTCCACAGGAACAGGGCATCTTGCTATATCAATATGGAACAGCTAGAAAAGGTACACTGATATTTTATCAAACTCTCGCTGTTCACTTTATTACAAATTATCTGGGTTTTATAATGCCACGCCAACTTTACTTGAACTGTCATGTTATTGTCATGTCCTTTCTTTCGTCCCTCCATCCTCTGTTAATGCTTAAGCTTGTCCTGACGATATATCAAGTTCTGCTCCACCCATCTTTCTGTAAGTTCACAGGTGTGTGGTCCCTCTTTAGTCGTTATGTCAAAGTTCAAAGTTACAGGAAAAGTCATATTTTGATGTATGCTCTTTTTATCTTATGTAACAGTTCACAGGAATGATGATCATGTGAGTGCAAGGAGATAAGTTTTGGTCAAAAGATCAATGGTCAACTTCTCCATGGCTGAAAATTTCCAATTTTATACATTACATAATTGTAGACAGTCGGGGGGAAATGACTATTGGTGCTTTCAGCTGTCCGATTCAATGGTCCAGCTGGCATACTAGCTTTCATTTATTATGCTGTACATTAATGAAATTAATCTTTTATTGTAATTGATAATAGAATAGATCATTTATGAAGAAGTTGTTTGTAAATAAGCTTAATTCATCGCTCGATCACCTGTAACATTTCACGACCATTGCTTAGCAGATGTCAGGACCATGATCATCAGATTCTGGTATTCACTGGTGGGAGATGAACGAGAGACTTGCACCAGAAGTAACCATTTCTGCTAATTGAATGGTTAGCTGGGTCTGCAATGTAGCCAAACCTGAAGGGAAAATCAGGACATTTGATTATATATCTGGATTGTTGATGTTAATGTGGCGGATAAGATATGTTACACACTATAGGTTGATATTGTTGTTTTCAGTCGAGAGATGCTGTGGAGCAGGCAGAACGGGCTGATACAGGATCTCCTTACACACAGTATATCATCTTTAAACTGGCTCTAGCTCAGGCAGACTCACAGAAAGGTACGTCCTTATTAAAACAAGTCACACATTTCAGTGAAAACCTTCTTCCTCGTCCCATGATAAAGAAATAATGGAGAAGGAACTGATGGAAAATAATGTCTACATCTTCAGTCTTGATATGAAATGATGGAATTCACAAAACTAATGAGAATGAAACTGCTTCATCAGTTGAAACAAACAACAGTTTGTCACAATTTCTGAAATCTGTTAGAACTGTTCTTGTTCTTGTTCATTCAGCCCCCCCAACCAATGCCAGTTGTGAAAATGTGTGGTGACATGTCAAAAATATGCTATTATACGTCTGTGATATACAGTTTCACAAAATGAAATGGATGAGTCACAGTGGTTCCGATGAGAAAACTTGACTCCTCCCAGCTAATTCCTCTGGTTTGAAGCCTGATAGTAATTAGACCAACATTTCATGTTAGTAGGATATTTACTAGAACCCTTTTCTCTTCCAGCTAATGAGGCATTACAAAAGATGAGTGACAATATTAGTAAAATGGCGGAGAATAATCAAGGGGAGATAAATGCATCCACAGACAAACATGGGCTTATCTGTTTGGCAGCTCAACTTGCATTTGAGGTAAGTTGAAGGCAAACACGGGTGTTATTTTAGTGTTTATCCAGTTGAGATAATATAAAATTAATTTTTGGTCACCAGTAGAGAAAACTAACCATAAAGTCTGATTCTGACGAGCTCTAATTAGTTGCATGTATAATGAATTGACATTGTCAATGTACTTTTATTTCCTCTGTATTTTCCTGTCACTCTTTGTGTAGAATAGAATTTTATTATACAAAGATGCTCAATTGAAGCCGGGTAAAAGTGTAAATAATAACAATGTGATATATATGAACAAAAAGTGAAAAGAGAACATACACTGCACACACACACAAAAAACAAATATGAACTCGCAATCTAAAATATCAAAGTTATACAAGAACTATTTCATGAATCAGTTGGCCTAATGGTAACCAGATGGCTAACATTAACCAGCTCAGTAATGTTAGCCAGTTCATAACAGTAAAGTACTAGTCTGTATATAATTGTGCTGATTGTATGACAGAGACAGAACCATGGTGTAGCAGTGACTGCCTTGGAGTGTTTGATACAGCACGGGTCAGATCCCAGTCAAGTACTCACAGCTCTCAGGTGTTTGATACGTATCAAACTCACCGACAACGACCAGGATAAATGTACAAGGTAAAATATAATAAGGGATCATCTTCCTCTTACAATAAGTAAGGGACCAGCTTCCTGTTACAACAAGGACACAGATTGCAATATTACCTAATTCACCTTGTTGAAACTGAGCTGCTGAATAATTTGTCAATTAAATTGTACTGTACATTGCATCATTACTATTTGATTCACACATTCAATGCATTATTATTGCGATTCAGATTTCTCTTTCTGGTTTTCTCCATAAGGCCATCGTTAAAAAAAATATTTGATGGGTGTAAGCCTACTTACCTACCTACCAAAAAGATCTTATTGACATCATTGAACAAAAAAGTTTTGTTTAGTAGTTTTCTGCTGAAATCATACCCATATTTTATAAATTTCTTTAACTCTGGATATAAAATATAATATTGTATTTACGCTCATGACCAATATTCACGACTAGTATTAACATATTTGATGCATTTATGCTTTCAGAGCAGATTCATTGAAGATAATAGAGTATTTGAGAACTGGTGAGTACCATCAATATTGTCAGTAGATTTCCAAGTAAAAACACTGGATTAATGCTGGAACTGTTGTTTGCTGCTATGAAAGATTTTTCTGGCATGTACCTGTTACTTGTAGTCATATACATGATTCCAAGAAGAAGAGTTCAAAGCTAAACCTTGCATAGTTTGTAGGTATTTTGTAAATGTTGATTGTGTATTTGACCAGCTTACGGGAGGTTACAGTCCTTACCCTGCAGTTTGATCAATACTGTGGACATGGAGAATGAGGCCTCCTGGTTCATGAAAATAGGTGAGCAGATCAATCTTCATTCTACATGTATCTTAGATCAATCTTCATTCTACATGTATCTCAGATCAATCTTCATTCTACATGTATCTCAGATCAATCTTCATTCTACATGTATCTCAGATCAATCTTCATTCTACATGTATCTCAGATCAATCTTCATTCTACATGTATCTCAGATCAATCTTCATTCTACATGTATCTCAGATCAATCTTCATTCTACATGTATCTCAGAAGAAATGTCTACCATGATATTATCAACCCAGGAATTATAATTCCTGATATTCCCTGAAATAACTACCTTCGTCCAGTTATTCTATATCCTTGAATATATCATCTTCATTTTATCAAGCCAATTTCTACGTTCCCACTTCGAACTTCCCTTCAGTGTTCAAAGAATTTATAAATAGACACGAGACGTCCTTGACCCCGAAACCATTTGAATTCCGAAATGTGTCATAGAAGAGCATTATTGATTGGCTGAACTATATATTGGGCCAATACAATCACCATATTAGGAGGAATGACGCTGCTACTTGAGGATGATGTCACTCTACACACAATCGGCATGTAGGTTCTGATTGGTTCGTCTCTCGTGAAAAATATAGACTGTATGTGTACAGTTTATTGTCCTCCGCCACGAAGTGGTGGGAGGACTTGGAAATGCTAGCCGTCCGTCCTTCCGTCCGTCCCTCCGTCCGTCCTTCCGTCCGTCCGTCCGTCCCACATCTTGTGAACGCGATATCTTGAGAACAATTCGATCAATCGACTTCAAACTTGAGAAGGTGCTTCACATCAGTTAGACGGCCATTGGTATTGATTTTCACTGAGGTACGTAATCCAAGATGGCCGCCATCGACCATATTGGATTCTGTCCGTCCCACAGCTTGTGAACGCGATATCTCAAGAACAATTCGACCGATTGACTTCAAACTTGAGAAGGTGCTTCGCATCAGTTAGACGGCCATTAGTATTGATTTTCACTGAAGTACGTAATCCAAGATGGCCGCCATCGACCATATTGGATTCTGTTCGTCCCACATCTTGTGAACGCGATATCTCAAGAACAATTCCACCAATCAACTTCAAGCTTGGGAAGGTTCTTCACCTCAGTTAGACGGCCATTGGTATTGATTTTCACTGAGGTACGTAATCCAAGATGGCTGCCATTGACCATATTGGATTCTGTCCATCCCACATCTTGTGAACCCGATATCTCGACAAAAGTTTGACCAATCCACTTCAAACTTGATAATATGCTTCGCATCAGTTAAACGGCCATTGGTTTTGATTTTCACTGAGATACGTAATCCAATATGGCTGCCATAGACCATATTGGATTCACTCCGTTCCACATCTTGTTAACACGATATCTCAAAAACAAATCAACCAATCGACTTCAAACTTGGGAAGGTGTTTCACATCAGTTAGACGGCCATTGGTATTGGTTTTCACTGAGGTACATAATCCAAGATGGCTGCCATCGACCATATTGGATTCTGTCCATCCCACATCTTGTGAACGCGATATCTCGAGAACAGTTCGACCAATCGACTTCAAACTTGAGAATGTGCTTCACATCAATTAGACAGCCATTGGTATTGATTTTCACTGAGGTACATAATCCAAGATGGCTGCCATTGACGATATTGGATTCCATCCGTCTCGGATCTTGTGAACGTGATATCTCGACAACAATTTGACCATTCAACTTCAAACTCGAGACGGTGCTTCACATCAGTTAGACAGCGATTGGTATTGATTTTCATTGAGGTAGTATGTAATCCAAGATGGCTGCCATTGACCATCTTGGATTTCACTCACCCATATTGTACCCATCTGTGTTGTGAACGCGATATCTTGATCTATTCCACTTATCGATTTATAAACCTCACCATCCACAAATCCATATACAACTGCAGACTTACATTCCAGTGTTACACTACCCATTACTGCTTCCCAAACCTCCTCAAATTGTCTCAACAATTCCAGATGAACGTCTCTTTCCACATACACATATCAACTTTCCAAGTTATATTTAAGGAGATATTGGAAGCGTATATGCTGTATGCTCTCAAACAGGCTACTTGGCGGAGGACCTGCTAGCTACTCAGCTTGTTTTATTCACATTACAAATGTATATTCAATTGAGTCTCGCGATCCAGCTTTAGACCAGTTAAAACATCAATAAACTCAAATGGCCCTTGTTTTTGTTATAATAGTTTGATCACCTGTATATTTTGAGGTACAAATTGACCAATCATGTCGATTATACTGTTACTTGTGCTGTTTCTTTGTACAGCCTGGAATTTGGCCCTACAGTGTGAAGACTGTCCTGAAGATATGATGGTACTCTTCTCATGTTGTAGTCGGGTGAGTATATAGATAACACAGGCTAGGGTTCCTGATCTTATGTAACACAGGCTAGGATTCCTGATCTCATGTAACACAGGCTAGGATTCCTGATCTTATGTAACACAGGCTAGGATTCCTGATCTCACGTAACACAGGCTAGGATTCCTGATCTTATGTAACACAGGCTAGGATTCCTGATCTCATGTAACACAGGCTAGGATTCCTGAACTCATGTAGCACAGGCTAGGATTCCTGATCTCATGTAACACAGGCTAGGATTCCTGATCTCATGTAGCACAGGCTAGGATTCCTGATCTTATGTAACACAGGCTAGGATTCCTGATCTCATGTAACACAGGCTAGCATTCCTGATCTCATGTAGCACAGGCTAGGGTTCCTGATCTTATGTAACACAGGCTAGGATTCCTGATCTCATGTAACACAGGCAAGGATTCCTGATCTTATGTAACACAGGCTAGGATTCCTGATCTCATGTAACACAGGCTAGGATTCCTGATCTTATGTAACACAGGCTAGGATTCAAAGAATTAAATTCTTGATTACATTTAACTCCAATAAACAAATGGCTGTTGATATATTTGCTGACAAATCCATGTTAATTGATGTTCAGAATGGAGTTTATGTATTTACAGAATAGCCAAGGGGGATAACCCAAATATATCACATCAAGGGAGATAAACATGTAAATTAAGCAGCTGCAGTGTTTTTGATTCTTTGCAACATTGAATCTTTGCACCTTTCATTTCCATTATTTCTATATTTCTCTACTATAAGAGTGTGTTGCAAAGTGGCAATGTATTTTATATCATATTTCCATATATTGTAAATAGCAACGTATATAGTTATTGATTTCATAATGCCAGCCATTGTACATTTTAAAGATTTTGTCTGGGCAGTCGTTAAGATCATTTGAATCAGCTTGAAAATGGCAAAATCTGAGATACGATTTGCCACACATAGGTCAAAAAGTAAAAAAAAAAAATATTTGATGGAAATCTGTTCGCACATACCACAGAATTTAACTTTGAAGGGAATTTCCATGGATAAGAACTTTAATTCTTACATAGTATCCAAAATAGCTTGACTGTAATGCAACATTTATGTTGATATAGGCAATAGGTAAATACATGGTCCCTTGTGCATGTACAAGACATTGTAAGGGTCTGTGAATATGACCAGAATTTTAATGGATTATTGACAAATTTTGCGTCCAGAAAGCTTAGATTTATATTGATGTGTATGTGAAATTTTGCCAACTTCAAAATATTGCAACTTTCTAGAGAGTGGAAAGAAAAGCATTGTCTTCAAATCGCCATACAGTAGGACACTCTTTCAGACATTGGTTCAAAAAGCTGTATGTATGATTGGGACCTCGGGCTCCTACTCTGTCAGCTATTCCTTCATGCAACTATCTCCATAGGCATAGGTTAATGGTCCATAAGTCGGTTGGGGGGGGGGGGTGTAAATGTCACACTCAGGGTTATTTCGCTCATATGGTGACCGCCAGTTTGGATGGTGGGGGAAGAAGCTGGAGTACCCGGACAGAACCACCCCCCCGTCGGCAAGTAACTGGCAAACTTCACACATGCATCAAGCTGGGCTCAATCCCCCGCCGCTTCACTGGTGTTATGTTAGCAATTACTAGCGAAATACCTTAGACCACTCGACCACTGAGGTCCTCGTATAAGTAAGCCATATTCCCCACATCATGGTGATCTGCTTTGTAAGACCAAGCATGAAAAAGCCAAACCATAGACCCAAAACAAAAGTCAAACAATACAATCCAAGTGTTCTTATTTGAAACCCTTCTTCTCTGCACATGAGAAAAACACAGGATTGAGAATGACACATACCACCATTTCTCATGTATTTGAAATAACAATGCCCCAATCCTCGGTTCCTAACTACCTGTTTAGATCTAGGCAACGTGAGCATGGGTCTTGTCTCTTCTAAGAGTTAAACATGTACTACACAATTTCGGCCAAGATATTCTGGATGCTAAGTTAGAGTTATAATGGAAATTGCCCATCATTGTATGTGCAAAACCGTTTTCTACTTTTCTTTTCTACTTTTTACTTGAGTATGGGAAATTGTACTTGAAGACTGCGCCATTTTCAAGCTGACTAAACTGGCTTTGAATGATTGCCAAGACAAAGCCCTTAATTGATTGTCATGTAATCTCTAAGCCAAGGGAGCTTTTCCGTGTCCTTTTGAAAAAAATATTATTTTTTTCTCTAACAAATGGTCTCTTCAGACGGAAGAAACCCCCCTTCCAATGTGCCCCTTTTTTCCATACAGCGAACCCCCTTATGTGTGATTTGAAGTGAAAGACCCCTCAATATATTTACTTTGGCTATGGCCCTGCCCTCACCTTCTGTGAATCATACCATTATAATGATCTGTGTGTAATTTTGTGTTTGTAGCCTGGGTGGAGATGATCTGACCTGTCTGTTTTTTCTGTGTTGTTGTTCTCCAGTCTGTGTGGAGATGACCTGTCTGTAATTCTGTGTTGTAGTTCTCCAGTCTGTGTGGAGATGACCTGTCCGTAATTCTGTGTTGTAGTTCTCCAGTCTGTGTGGAGATGCCCTGACCTGTCTGTAATCCTGTGTTGTAGTTCTCCAGTCTGTGTGGAGATGCCCTGACCTGTCTGTAATTCTGTGTTGTAGTTCTCCAGTCTGTGTGGAGATGACCTGACCTGTCTGTAGTTCTCCAGTCTGTGTGGAGAGGACCTGACCTGTCTGTAGTTCTCCAGTCTGTGTGGAGATGATCTGACCTGTCTGTAATTGTATGTTGTAGTTCTCCAGTCTGTGTGGAGATGATCTGACCTGTCTGTAATCCTGTGTTGTAGTTCTCCAGTCTGTGTGAAGATGATGTGACCTGTCCGTAATTCTGTGTTGTAGTTCTCCAGTCTGTGTGGAGATGACCTGTCTGTAATCCTGTGTTGTAGTTCTCCAGTCTGTGTGAAGATGACGTGACCTGTCCGTAATTCTGTGTTGTAGTTCTCCAGTCTGTGTGGAGATGACCTGTCTGTAATTCTGTGTTGTAGTTCTCCAGTCTGTGTGGAGATGACCTGTCTGTAATTCTGTGTTGTAGTTCTCCAGTCTGTGTGGAGATGACCTGTCTGTAATTCTGTGTTGTAGTTCTCCAGTCTTAGTGGAGATGACCTGTTTGTAATTCTGTGTTGTAGTTCTCCAGTCAGTGTGGAGATGACCTGTCTGTAATTCTGTGTTGTAGTTCTCCAGTCTGTGTGGAGATCACCTGTCTGTAATTCTGTGTTGTAGTTCTCCAGTCTGTGTGGAGATGACCTGACCTGTCTGTAGTTCTCCAGTCTGTGTGGAGATGACCTGACCTGTCTGTAATTCTCCAGTCTGTGTGGAGATGACCTGACCTGTCTGTAATTCTGTGCTGTAGTTCTCCAGTCTGTGTGGAGATGACCTGTCTGTAATTCAGTGTTGTAGTTCTCCAGTCTGTGTGGAGATGATCTGGCCTGTCTGTAATTCTATGTTGTAGTTCTCCAGTTTGTGTGGAGATGACCTGTCTGTAATTCTGTGTTGTAGTTCTCCAGTCTGTGTGGAGATGACCTGACCACCTGACCTGTCTGTAATTCTGTGTTGTAGTTCTCCAGTTTGTGTGGAGATGACCTGTCTGTAATTCTGTGTTGTAGTTCTCCAGTCTGTGTGGAGATGACCTGACCTGTCTGTAGTTCTACAGTCTGTGTGGGGATGACCTGTCTGTAATTCTGTGTTGTAGTTCTCCAGTCTGTGTGGAGATGACCTGACCTGTCTGTAGGTGTCCAGTCTGTGTGGAGATGATCTGACCTGTCTGTAGTTCTCCAGTCTGTGTGGAGATGATCTGACCTGTCTGTAATTCTGTGTTGTAGTTCTCCAGTCTGTGTGGAGATAACCTGACCTGTCTGTAATTGTTATGTTGTAGTTCTCCAGTCTGTGTGGAGATGACCTGACCTGTCTGTAATTGTATGTTGTAGTTCTCCAGTCTGTGTGGAGATGACCTGACCTGTCTGTAATTCTGTGTTGCAGTTCTCCAGTCTGTGTGGAGATGACCTGACCTGTATGAGCAGACAGAAGACCTGTCTGATGATGACAGCAGCAGCCGGTCTACAGCTGGCCAGACAAATACATGACACTGATGAGAAGGTACACTGATCTCTCTTGTATTCATATTTGGCAATGTACACTTTTCGTAAAACATAATAGATTTGCAAGTTGTGCACCTTAGTCAAGCGGTTGATGTTGTCTTCACTGATTGAAGATTGAATATTTATCAGGCATCGCTGTGGGAATAATCTCTTATTGAATTATTTTACAGAAGGAAGCATTACGTGATGTGCTTCATCATTTGAGTGATTGCAGGGACACATGTGAGAAAATGAAAGGGAACAAATTGTCAGATCCAAGTGAGTATAGTTCAATGAATTCCACAATATATGCTCTAGATCAAAGAAATAGCAGGGGAGATAACTCTAATATATCACACCAGGGGAAATAAACATGTATAAGCTCATAAACCATACTAGAGCATATGTCACATCAGGGGAGACAATCATGTCAAAATTCTGAACCATTGGTTATTTTACTGCTCTCAGATTCTCAAATCTTTAGATATGCAGTGACAACCTATTGTTAGTCTATATTGATCCTTTTAGATTCTTTACTGTGACTCATTTTCATATGCAAAATCTTGTTGATAAACCTTGGCATAATGGGAAGGTAAAGTCAATATTTTGTGAAAGTTTCATTTGTCATGACACATTTTATCTCTCTGAAAATGAAAGTGCTGGAAAATTGTTTGTCAAACTATCGGTTTTGATACCAATTACAGTAACCTGATCAGAACTGATAAAAATGATATGATGTTTTTATTGCACCAGTGGCTGACCCTCAGAAAAGAGACACGACTGAGATCCTTCTCCTCCTGTATGAGTTTGAGGCTAAGGCAAAGTTAGATGACCCTGATGTGGAGTCTGTGCTGGAGAGAGCCCTCTCACTACCGTACTCTGAGGCCAAAACCTTTGAGACTATAGCAGGTTACAATGACATCTTCATATCACTCTCAAATTGTCCACTTACATGTAATATCCACTTAATTTTTGTGGAGAAGAGAGTGGGTATAAGTAAAAGTATCCAGCCTGGTGTCTTAACTGACACCTTCAGTAATTTGACATGTCTGTAGTAATTACATACAACCCAGGTTTTCACACTGTTATGGAGGTTCATCAATCAGAACCCTTTTTAAACTGAAATAGTCTGGCCAAAAAACATTGTTAGTGTCTTCAGGTTGCACAGTACAGAACATAGTTTGGTTGGTTTACTGCAAACAGATAATTATTTTTAATGGCCTCACAAGTCTGATGTTTTCAATGTCCTTGTCTGTTCTCCAGCTCTTGCCATGGAAGCCCCAGCTCAACACAGGAAGATCAGTATGAGAGCTCTAAAAGCTGCTATCAGGAAACATCTACAGCTGGACAACCCAGACTTCACCAAACTCAGGTATTAATTACTATCAGGAATCACTTCTATCTCAGATAGTATAAACATCTACAGCTGGACAACCCAGACTTCATCAAACTCAGGTATCACTGACAGGAATCACTTCTATCCCAGATAGTATAAACATCTACAGCTGGACAACCCAAACTTCATCAAACTCAAGTATTACTGACAGGAATCACTTCTATCTCAGATAGTATAAACATCTACAGTTGGACAACCCAGACTTCATCAAACTCAAGTATTACTGACAGGAATCACTTCTATCTCAGATAGTATAAACATCTACAGCTTGACAACCCAGACTTCACCAAACTCAGGTATCACTGACAGGAATCACTTCTATCTCAGATAGTATAAACATCTACAGTTGGACAACCCAGACTTCACCAAACTCAGGTATCACTGACAGGAATCACTTCTATCTCAGATAGTATAAACATCTACAGTTGGACAACCCAAACTTCACCAAACTCAGGTATCACTGACAGGAATCACTTCTATCTCAGATAGTATAAACATCTACAGCTTGACAACCCAGACTTCACCAAACTCAGGTATCACTGATTGGAATCACTTCTATCTCAGATAGTATAAACATCTACAGTTGGACAATGCAGACTTCATTACGTCGTATTTGGCGTTATGTAACAACTGGATTAACATGTTCATAACAACCTCGTACTGTGATGTTTATAAGCAATAATCATATTTTCATTACAGTATCATAGTGTGAATGATGTTATGCAAGAATCATTATGGACTGACGCACAAACCCTTTTATAGTATAGATTTATAATATTAGCAGGTTAGGGGAATCCCGCTCTCTAAAATGGAGGTAAAAAGGGTCGTTTCCGCTCAATAAATCAATTCACATAATGATTTCAGCAAAATTCTCTTGAGGCGCATACACACATATCTGTCCGCATTAAATGGTAGTAAAAAAGTAAATTGTCATCTATCTAATTTGCATAATAATAGGCCAAATATCCTTCGCACTGTTTAAACAACATTGGCTGGTTCTTCACATGGCAAATTAATTTTATGACATAGAACAATAGCTAAATCAATGCGCCTGAAATTTTGATGCATTGGTTCAGAAGGAATCCAAAGTTATTGAGCAAAAACGACCTTTTTTACCTCCATTTTAGAGAGCGGGATCGCCCTAACCTGATTAGTTTATACCAGAATGAGAGATCAATCTTCGTAAGCATATCTTTGATCTCTGACTAGCAAAAGTAAAGGCAAATTGGGGAACTACTTCATACCAAAGTGTAACATTTTTTGAACAAGTTCTACCATCCTTTCCCTCAAGGCACATCAATGAGTATACTTGCTTTATGCAGAATAGTCCAATGTTATGATCAATGAATGGATCACAGAAAACAATGTAGTCTGTCTGCCTCGATTGGTTTCAGATTATGAAATTGGAGCAGATCATTTTAAATGAGTACGTTGTACCTTAATATAAGATGTTGATTTGATTCCCAAATCTTAAACCTGTTTCAATTCATGCCTAATAATCTCCGTCAGGAAGATGATACAACGTAGAAAACGGAAGTTAAAACTAAAAGTTAGCTCCCCTAGCAGAGAGTTGTCCGCCCCTAGGAGAGCTCTCCCACCTATTCCAGCTGCATTACTATAAAGGCTCTGCTCAAACCATTCTCGTCCTCTATTCTCTGTTGTACCTCGACCAGTACACATCAAGGAAGTGTTTATACAACCTGGGTTGTTGTTGTAACGACCCGCAGTATCCTTATCGGTTTTGACTTGTGTTATTTCTTGTTCAGAAGTTCTTTCTTTGTTGTCGGAGACTCTTTCATTAGTTATGTCTGAGCTTCCGATTTCTAATGCATGTAATTCGTGTGGGCAATTCTGGTCCAGTTTGGACGCCCACACGGTTTGTTTTTCTTGCAAAGAGTTGTGTTATCGGCGAAGTACTTGCGCCGAGTGTGTATTATGGGGCCCGCTAGCTTGGAAGAATTATGCCCAAGCCAGGCGGGCTTACCTTTTACAGGCATCTGACGACCCGTCTCTGTCGGAAGTCGACAGACGCCTGTTGGAAATTGCTCTTGTAAATGACATGAAAACTAACGAAGATATCGTTGGTATTGGTTTAAATGTTTCCCATGGTCTTAGTAATCAGAACTCTCCCGCTTCTGTAAATATACCACCTAGCGGAACAGTTCTAGATAGATCACAAATTTTAGACAGCTTAGCATGTACAGGTGTGGCTATGTCTGGAGTTACAGCCAAACCGGTTCCTTTGTCTAGTCCAACAAAGACTTTTCGACCCAAACCTACCGTGCCTGAGCCGTCCATTGTTCTCGTCGGACAAAGGAATGCTGTAGAGTCGCATATTATCTCGACCTCTCCTTTGTCTATTGGTTTACCACACTCCGTTACATCTAAACGAAATAAACGTCGTGTATCGGTCTCTCCTTTGCGTGTTAAATCAAAACGCAGTTCTAAAGCCGTTTCGCGTTCTATGGTGGGTCGTTCGGACCTACCTTTGAGTGTTCAAATTGCTGACTTGGGGTCTCCGACTTTTGCGTATGCTGATTCACATCGTCGGCACCATGCTTCTACTCGACGCTCACGTACTCCGCAACACCGTTCACGTTCTCGTTCTCCAGTTCGGTTGGTTGTTTCTCCGCGACGTTCCATTTCTCCACATCACTTGTATTCACATGTACGTCGTTCTCATTCGCCTGTACGACGATCTTGTTCTCCGGTTCGTAGCTCTCGTCCACCGGGTGATTCTAGTACTACTTTTCGGCTTTCCCGTTCTTCGGCTCGCCGTTCTCGTACTTCAATTCTACATTCTCCTGCGTCTCCACACCGTTTGCCACGGCTTTCGGTTTGGCCTTCTGTTCTAGATCGCCACGTTTATCTATCGCAGACTCCGTTTCTTGATCATGCGGTCGTCCACGATTTGCCTACTTCTCGCCGAAGTCATATCACTCGTCCGCCTAGGCCGGTTTCGTCGAGTTCATCTGATGATTCTAATGATTCTGATTCCGCCTCGTCAAAAGAAAAGCCGGAACTTGCGCCAAAGATGGATTTTTCGGATAAAATGGATGCGCTTTTATCGTTGCTACCGGATATGCCGCGTGCTTCGAGTGTTCTTCCGTCACGTATAGAAGGTCGTACGGCGGCTTCTTGGGCCTTTACGTCCTCGGCGTCTGCATCTCGTCTTTCGTGTGCGCCGTCACCAGCATGGAAGGATAATTTAGTGAAGTTTGATCGACAATTAGAGGACGGCAACAAGTTGCGTAAACCTCGTTTTCGGTCTCAGTTTGACATTCATGATAACGTGTTGCCCGACAAACCACCCAAACGAGATCGGGATTTGAGTCACATTTCTAAGGTGGGTAATTCGGCTCCTTCATCTGTCACTCCCAAAGTTATGCAGAATATTTTGGAAATGTTGCAAGAAATACAACGGGCTTCATCTACCGCAGATTGGTTTCTGTTAGCGGCTTCTCGTATTGCTTTAGATCCTGCATCATTTCTAGATGATGGGTCGGCTCGTTTATCTCCGGGTCGCGTGGCTTATTTGCGTGGTTTTATGGACACGCTCGCTAACGCTAACCGTCGAGTCATCGAAGCTGGTTCGTATTCTTATGTTTCACTTGTCCAAGCGCAACGGGAGTCCTTGCTTAAGGTGGTCAAACCGGATGTCCCTTCTTTGGTTAAGGATCAATTACTTCATCAACCATTGGCATCTAAGTTCATCTTCAACAGTGCTATTGAGTCTGTTATGCCCTCGGTTCGGGAAGAGCGGACATCTCGCCTGATTGCATCTGTAGCTCGTCGTCCGGGCTTCGCCGGGGAGCGTAAACCGAGAAGCGGTCGTACTTCCTCTACCACTACCACCCAACAGGAGGGAACCTCTCGGAGTAATTTTCGTGGCATTGACAAACCTCCACGAGGCCGTGGTCGCCGTTCCTTTCGTGGAAAATCTTCCAAACGAAGTGGACATTCCAACAAATGACTATTCCATCCCCGTTCCTGTTCAAACCGAAGATTTTCAACTTCCGCCTTTCCGCTCATTTTCTCATCACGTCGTGGGCGGGCGTCTGCGGGTCTTCTACGAGAATTGGCGGCTCATCACCGACGACGCCTGGATTGTAAGAGTTTTAAAGGAGGGCTTCCTGTTCAATTTTCAATCACTGCCCAAACTCATCGCTTGGCCTCATCCCTCTCGTCTGCCAGTTCCTGCAGGTCACTTACAGACGCTGCTATCTTCGGTCACCACGCTCATCGACAAGGGAGCAGTAAGGGAATTACCTCGGACCGAAGACAGCGTAGGGTTTTACAGTCACGTGTTTCTGGTACCAAAGAAGGACTCAGACCAGATGCGAATGGTGATCGACCTAAAGGTTTTGAACAAACTTCATCTCATCACTCCACCTCATTTCAAGATGCCTTCTGTGTCATCGATTCGGGCCCGCGTACATCTCCAGGATTGGTTGGCCTCAATCGATCTCCAGGACGCGTACCTTCATATACCAATTCATCCACGTCATCGCCGTTACCTACGCTTCGTGATCAACGATCGCCGCTTCGAATGGCAGGTTCTTCCTTTCGGTGTCAACATCGCCCCTTGGTTGTTTACCCGGATCACTACACCGGTTATGGCCTTTCTTCACTTACGAGGGATTCAAATCGAGGTCTATATCGACGACATACTCCTGTGGGCGGCGGACGAGTCTCTCCTCAACGCCCAGGTCCGGTTCACACTACTGGTGTTACGACACCTAGGTTTCATCCCTCATCCTCTCAAGTCAGAGTTAGTTCCGGCGCAGGTGCGCCGCTACATTGGAGCGATATTCGATACTCGGTTACAACTGGTGTACCCTCCGGAGGATCGTTGGGACAAAATTCAACTGCTGGTTCGAAAGTTTTTGTCATCAACGTCACAGACACGGCAGCGGTGGCAGAGTCTGGTGGGTCTGCTTACTTCCACACAGGGCCTTACTCATTACGGCCGACTCCAAGTTCGGCCTCTACAGTATCATCTGTTTCCTTTCCTACAGACGCCTTCCCTAAACCCTGCGGTGCCGGTATTGACGTCTCTACATCCACATCTGATTTGGTGGCTCTCTCGCCACAATGTCATGCAGGGAGTACCATTCCGTTTTCCGGTTCCGGTTCACCATCTTTACACCGATGCTTCGGAAACCGGCTGGGGAGCCCATCTGGACGACTTGGAAGTGTCCGGCAGATGGTCAACATTGGATGCCAGACTTCACATCAACCTTCTGGAGATGAAGGCAGTCATCCTAGCGGTTCAACATTGGAGTCAACGTCTCACGAACTCGTCTCTTCTCATCGCGACGGACAACTCCACGGTCATTGCCCACATCAACAAGATGGGTACCACCCGATCGCTATCAACGTTTCGTCTGGTGTGGGTTCTGTACGATTGGGCTCACCTTCATCATTGTTATATCCATGCTCGCCATGTTCCCGGTCGTCTCCATGTCTTAGCGGACAGCCTGTCTCGGCCAGACACCGTTCTTCAGACAGAGTGGCAACTTCATCGAGAGGTGTTCCGGCAGATTTGCAGCATTTGGGAGTCACCTTTGATCGATCTGTTTGCGACGAGGAACAACGCCCAGCTAGCCCTGTTTGTCAGTCCAATTCTGGATCCTCAAGCCTTTGCCATCGACGCTCTGTCAATCAACTGGGACAACTTCCTAGCTTATGGCCCTGATTCTGGAAGTGCTTCAAAAGATTTCTCGACACGATTGCATCATTCTGCTCGTAGTACCGTGGTGGCCTCGTCGACAGTGGTTCCCGATTCTGGTCCCGCTCCTCACTGCTCCACCACGTTGTCTCCCAGTTTGGCCCAGCCTGTTATGTCAACCGCACGGGATTCTACATCACAACCCGCGGTGGCTCAACCTACACGTCTGCAGACTATCCAGAATGCACTCTCACTCCAAGGATTTTCAGCAGAGGTTGCACGGACGATGGTTTCAGCCAACCGATCCTCCACATCTAAGCTCTATCAGGCGAAATGGGCCTATTTCGTCTCCTGGTGCCGAGGACAGGATGCCGATCCCGACTCTGCCTCTGTTTCCCTAGTAGCTGACTTCCTCCTTCACCTTCACCGTGATAAGAAGTTTCAAATCAGCACCATTGAAGGGTATCGATCTGCTCTAGCTAGGGTGTTACGGCTTACTTCAGTTACTGACATTAGCCTTAACGATAATATCTCTGCGCTAATTCGCGCCTTCGCATTACAGTCGCGTCGTACTCGCCAACTGTTACCGAAATGGGATATCGGTGTGGTTCTGTGTGCTCTGATTCATCCACCTTTTGAACCCTTAGAGTCCGCGTCTATAAAAGCTGTGTCTTATAAGACGGCCTTTTTGGCAGCGTTCGCTTTGGCGACCAGAGTGTCTGAACTTCATGCTCTTGAAAGATCTTCTATGACCTGGACAGCGGATTGGTCTTGCATTTCTTTTCGGCCCATTCCTGAATTTATCGCCAAAAATGAGTCTGTTCGTTCAGGTCCGTGCGCTCAACGTTCGTACTCCATTCCTGCGTTATCAGACTTTGTACGTGGTCTCGAGGACGATCTTCTGCTATGTCCCGTTCGAGCCATTCGCCACTATCTTACTCGTACCGATCCCGTTTGCGGCTCTCGGCGCCTGTTATTTCTGTCTCTTCGCCCATCTGCTAGGCGTGACATTACAAAAATACCATTGCCGCATGGCTGAAGAAAACCATTAAATGGTCTTATCAACTAGCCATTGACGCCCGTCCACTGTTGTCTACTGCTTCTTCACATGAGATCCGAGCCATAGCTACGTCATGGCCTTTATGGAAGAACTTGTCCCTCCATGACATTGTCCAGTCTTGTGCCTGGACGGCGAACTCCACGTTCACCAATTTCTATCTGAGAGATATGTCAGTCCAATCAGATAGTGTGACCACGCTTGGGCCTCTGGTAGCCGCCCAACACGTGGTTCAGTAAAAATTTCAAAAAAGGGGGGGGGGGCGGCATTTTGGATCACCACAGCAAATCAGACAACTTGCTGTATCATCTCATCTCATCTCCCATTCATAACATATACTAGAAGGAAGAAATAAGTCAGATGGCCAGCCAGGGATGTCCATTTCATCAATATGAAGGCCTGACACTATGGTGAGTTTCAACTTTGCCTTAACTGCGGTTTGATTGTGTCTTTCAGAAACTGACTTCCTTCTAGATGTCTCAGCTGGGTCACCTGTGCCTCAACTCACAAGACACCCGCTCCAGACCTAGAGTCAACAGTAGTGATGCAAGTACAGAGAGTTGAAAATTGCGCAGCATCACCCAGAGAGCAAGCACGGCAATTCCAACGCATCCTTCATCACTCCAAGTATGGTGAGTTGACCTCAAGAGGCTTGCGGACTGAGAGTGGTGTGGACTTGGTACCTTCCAAGATTCGGGTAGTGTACGCCCTCCCCTTACTTACGGTCGGACCAAGGATCGCCCTGTATGCAATGGCCTGTGGCTCTTTTCCCCCCCTAGTCATACAGTGCCTACCAAGGGGACCTATCTTGTTGCCGATGGCGCCCGGGGTATCCTACAACTTGGTGGAATTGTGTACCACACCACGAGCACAGCTACATGGATGGAGACAATCAGAAGATAAGTAGAACTGTATCAATTCCTTCAATTACCCTATGCGTCTCTGACCAGGGTTAACTTGTTGAGTAATAATGTCTCAGATTTATACCCATGTCTGTGTCGTTCCAGCGATTACTAGTCTGCTATGGGAGTTACCACAAGGCCGAGATTCCCGCCTCCATATGTTGGTACTGTGGCATGAATTGAAACAGGTTTAAGATTTGGGAATCAAATATCAAACATTTATAAACAATGTTTCCATTTGTTACCAAATCAACCTGTTTCAATTTGATTGACCCTCCCTCCGTCCCCTCATGCCGGCCTTAAACACTACAGGTCTCGGTAATTTCAATGAGAATAGAGTAGGGGAATGGTTTGAGCAGAGCCTTTATAGTAATGCAGCTGGAATAGGTGGGAGAGCTCTCCTAGGGGCAGACAACTCTCCGCTAGGGGAGCTAACTTTTAGTTTTAACTTCCGTTTTCTACGTTATATCATCTTCCTGACGGAGATTATTAGGCATGAATTGAAACAGGTTTGATTTGGTAACAAATAGAAACATTGTTTATAAATGTTTGATATTGGTGTTTCCTCTTAGTTTAAAGCATCGCCTTATTTGATTAGTCTCGTCTTGCTAAGGTGTTGCATGGGTGTCAGTGCAGAACTACATACCTTTCTGAATACAAGGAGAGAAATAGTGAACAACTCAGTCCATGTATTTATTCTGTTGTTTCCAACATGGCTGCTTTCTGAGTACATCTTTCACGTTTCTTTTTTCAGTAAATCGTTCCACAGTTTAGTTCAGTTGGCCTTCCAGAGTGGAGTGACTGGTGAGGGAGGGGGTAATGAGGAGGCTCTCACATACTACTTGGAGGTTATTGATGTAATTGACAAAAGATCCAAGGTAGGGCATTTGATAAACTTCATAGAGTTTGTAAAAAATAAAAAGCATTTGAAGCAAACTTTCATACACTAACTGTTTTATATATTTCCCCAGTATTATCAGAATCGAGCTTTAATCAGTTTTGAATTTTCATAACAAGCTGGTTGTTGTTGTAACACACAAGTCATGAAAAACCTTGAAAGTCCTTGAATTTCAAAACGCATTTGTCAGGCCTTGAAAGTCCTGAAATTTAACTGAATTTCAGTATAGTTCTTGAAAGTCTTGGAAAATGAAGATGTGAAAAATGTATTTTAGAAATGGAAAGATGTATCAAACTGACTTAACAATGTCAAGAAATCGTTTGGAAGAGAATGAACTGAATTCCATTCAGCCCGGAATTTGACCAGTTATGACTACTAACACTGTTTGATCCTGGAAAGTCCTGGAATTTGATCAAGGCTGAGATGTATGTACCCTGTAACATACAGCGACAGGAACACCCCATTTGGCATCTCCAATAAATAATAGTTGGTTTTCAATGTAGATGTAAATCTTGTGGTTGTAGGGAAGTTTTCCAGAGATGGAAGCGTTGTGGCTGATGACAAAAGCATGGAATCAAGGAATATATATCTACAGGTATTGTTGACCTATAACATACTTCAGGGTTTATAACATTATCTGATCAGAGAGAAACATTCTGTGGACTGTTATTAAGCAGATTTGTCCTTGTGTTGTATTTGCTCAGAATAATCTATGTTGCTCGCGAGAGCTAATTTCAGTGAAGTTTGGTCATGGATGTATATTATACCGAATGTCAATAGTCTGCCTAGATGTCATCTTGAATAGAGAGCAAAAAATACTGCCAGGCAACATGTGAATAAACAGTATGATTGTTATCACCTTTTGACAACAAATGTCATCTAGTCATCAAATCAAATCTCGACAGAGATAATTGCCCCAGTATATGAGTACAGTAACTGAACCTCATTTTCCCCAAGAGTTGTTTTGCATCTAATGTTGATAGCTGATCTATGTCAAAATGTCAAGCCGTCTGAATGTTGTTGTGACAGCTGACATCACCTACATCGACATCAAATATATTTTCTCTTCAGTGAGCTTGAAGTTTATAGCTCACATAGTCAAATTTTAAATTCCTGTGAGATGTGGCTATGAAATTTCCATTCGCGAGCTTGTGAGGAGTAAAGCCACATGTGCTCTGATTGGTTGAAGCCCTGTACTGGTATTAGGCATTAACTCTTTCCCCCTTAGACTTGTGGGGAATTTTCTCTCTCTGGCCCATAATAGATTTGTAATGGCGTAGGTCTTCCACCGTAGGTCTATCATACTTCTCCAGCGATGTAAAATATCCCGTTTTATGTCCCATGTCATGTGGAGAAATATTTACCAATGGTCTCTCACAGACCCATTCTACGTAATTTGTTCACGTTTTAAATCAATATCAGCAACATTTATTCTAAAAATAAGTAATCTTGCGAGAAAATGTGCTGTATCTGTGTTCCGTCTGTTGGAAATCATGAAAAAAAGCGAAGAAATTGTCGCATTTTAGCTACGTTTTGCAGCAGTCTGTTGTTGTTCCGCTGCCATTCCCAAGTTATCGTATACCATTTTAAAGCTCCAGAGACGTAACCAGATGGCAGGTTTTGAACGAGCTAAAACTGTAAAAATCACATATACTTCCGTAAAGGAGAATGAAGACGGTAAACTTTATTTGGAAGGTGAAAATAAAACAGCATCGGCAAAACGGCGTCGGCAAAAGCCAAGGAAGAATGGCGCATCAACATTTTATAATGGAGATGAACAGGTCCTGGGAAATTATGTAAAATAAACTCAGATGGGCAGATTTGACGAGTTAGTGATCAAGGTTAGATACTTCGGTAGTTTGTGCCCGCGTTACATAAAATATTCAGGAATTTGGAAGTAGATTTTAATATTTTTCGCACGTTTCTCTTGGAGCACACAAAACAAATTTGTTGTCAAATCGCGCATTTTCCATCAATTATTTCTGTTTCTCTCCCGATTTCATTTTACCCTTACCATAAAACATACCAAGTCCATATAGTCCGTAGTCAGATTTATTGAAATTTTGGCTTTCTGAAAATGTATAGTTTTATTTAGATTTTACTCAAAGTAAATGCCAAAAATTGCAAGAATAATCGACCACATGGGAACTCAAGTGACTCGTCAAAATCCGTCTTCATGGGTTAGGCGAACACTTGTCAAAACACGCTTACATGGGAATCTACACAAGTCGTCAAAACCCGCTTATATGGGGGAAAGAGTTCAAATGGTCCGAGTAAATATCTGGCAATATTTAACCAGATACGTGTGATCCCCAAATGTTGAAAGATACAGAAAAAAGCCTATTACCTAAATCAGTATATGGACTGAAAATTGCCATGCTTCATCATTGTCAACATTCATCATTGGATTATCACATAGTAAACTCGCATAACACTAGCATGGCTTTTAATATGCACAGTAATGTTCTGATTGCTTACTGCGATTAGCCAAGACTGTATAATATACTGTGATTTTTGTGTGATTAGTGCCACCTAGTATGATGCCATTAGCTAAGACTGTACAATATAACTTTGTTGTTTATATCATTAGTGCAGGCCGGTATGACGAAGCAGAGAAGTGGTGTGGGATGAGTCTAAGATTCCTCAAACATCTCACCACCATGAGGAGCAGTTATGAACAACAGGTCAGTCTCTCTTACACGAAGGATATTCTAAAGCATACAGAATTATTGTAAATTATTTCCTGAAATGCTGGGTCATAAAGGTCTAACTTGCATCTAATAATTGGGGTTATTATGCCTTTCAACCTCTGATTACATTTAAAAAAACATAATCTCTGAAGGGTGACATTCTATATAATGAATTATGAATAAAGTTGTAGCTTAGATCTTCTGGTTGTAGTTTGTCATTGTATACAGGAAACCCTGGAAACCCTGGAAACCAGTATCTGTTACCAGTATCTGTTACCAGTATCTGTTACAGGTTACAGAGCTTATATCTTCTCTTTCAGAGTTCATACAAAGTGTGTCGATGAATAATAGCCGTATTCAGGCAATTAAGCTGATCAAAATATGCATGTAATTAGATCTATTGATGATGTATCAAATGGAGCATGTCTTTTTTCAGATGAATACGATTTACAGTGAGATTTTGGCTCGGATGGAAAGCAGTCGAAAAGACAGTAGAATGGAAGAATAGATTATTGACACCTTGAAACCAGAAGCACAGTAGAATGGAAGAATAGATTATTGACACCTTGAAACCAGAAGCACAGACTACATATATGTATAATCCTACATGTCCGCCACCACTCAGCTTCAAAGCAGGCGACTACAGAAATGATCCGCCACCACTCAGCTTCAAAGCAGGGGACTACAGAAATGATCCGCCCAGGTGTCTGTCCCAAATGTTTTGAAAAACTACTTTAGAACTCTCCTATTTGTGGCTATATAATCTGCTGATGTATATGTATATACATTCCTCGATTGATACGCTGTATTAACATAAACATGCATCTGTTGTAACATTTACTATCTAGTAGTACATAGTTGCTTTGGAGATTGGCACTTTGTGTTTCTCTTGGTTCCTCAATTAGTTGTCCAAATCATTTGATATCAGCAGATTATCCCCTTGTGAAACTGTTGGATGAAATAAATAGTTGTGAGTTGGATGTCAGTTTGTTGTTGTTTTATAATTCTGATAAAAGACCCATAATACATACTGTTCATTCTGTCATCAAGGACCTAGACTGGATAAAACGAAAGTGCTTTCAATCATTCCTGTGTGTTCATATGTTAGGCGAGCTCCAATTATGTTCACTTGTCCCTGATTATAACACTGAACTTGGGGGACAAAATATTGACCTCACTATAAGTGAGTCACACTATGGTGATTTATCATTGCAGAAGCATTGATATTGTACATATGTATTGAGAGACAACCGTGGCCATGCTAAATTGAAACCCACTTCATGTTACATGTATAATGAGGGACAAGTGTACATAGTTACATAATATAAAGAACTCCAGACGTTGATGGAGTGCAGATGGTGAAGCCACTGCTGGAGTTGTCACTTCACATCAGAATATTTCAATAGAAATCTAATGAAAGCCCATGAAACAAATTGCATTTACACCTTTGATGCCATAACGGCGGTGGGTGTTTCTGAATACTTCATGTATATAAGAAGTCCTTGCCAATTTCGATTGATTCCAATATGATATATCCCGTACCACAAACCACTTCTCGATCTACCAGCTAAGGTTGTGAGTGGACTATGAATGTACAGCATAACCTAGTCAGTATTGGGGATGCTTGTACGTATTTAAAAGTCCAAACAGAATTAAACCTGTTATTATTAATATCAAGGCCCAACCTCTGTGAATTACATGCTCATTAGAAAGTGTTCTATTCTCTCATTTTCATACCAAGTCTACACGTAGTTTCAGTTATATCCTCGAGAACTGTCTGGGCCCCCACCATATCTCTGTAAAGAACCGTTGTACTTTTGAAATTGCATGTGACACTTATACTGATTGAACAATTCCAGTCTCAATCACACCTACTTCCTTGAGGATGACTGTGCAGCTTGGAATACCCATGCAACGCCATTACATTACTGGAAAATGTATTAATTGTCGGAACACTTCTCATGGTCACCTCATTGTGGAATCTGTGGGCGACGTCAAAATGCTGACAAAACCTAATTATCCAATCTGCGAGCTCAGGCAGAATACCCAGATGACCGAGTACTTTGTTCAAAATTGTATTTGGAAAGAAACCAGATGACCCGCGATCCCCAGGGTAACTCAAGAATGTTTGGCCATGTGAGACTACCGGATTCTCATGAATATTTCAGCACTCTAACATGGGAAGTATTACAGTATAGATCCTTCAAGAAAGCAAAAAAATAATCTGAAGCCGGCAAGTTCAAATTCTTTTCACTGCATCATACTGGTCATAGGAATTGCTCAGTGTTCTTTAATTCAAGTTTTTTGTTCACTGGCTTATTCATGGATCCTGTATAGAGTAACTCCAAACACAGATTTGGTGAAGACGGTTGAACATTGAGACATGGAAAACGTATATTCATAGTATAGATTTAAATTTATTTTTTATTAGTACCTAACATATCAATGTGAAAATGGTCAAACTAATTTTACAGTAGATGAAACATTGGCATTCATATTTTGAGGAGTTTTGACTGTGATATACATTCGTAATTTGGTTTGTCATTATTGGAATGGAAGTGAGAACGTTTGGCATTCTTTAATAACAAACTGAATCTGACCATTGATACAAGAGGAAGTTACATCTAACAATTCTTCAGGAGAACAATTTTGAAAGAAACAAAAACTTGGGTTCACAGAAAGGTCACATAATAACTAGTATACACAAGTTTGATCATTACGATCTACTCTACATATCCATAAATCTCATTACATTTAATAATACTGGTATTGTGGAGGATAGAGTGTATACAAACCTTCAAATTCTACAATTTACAGAGGTGAAAGGATAACACAGAACAATGGTAATGAGCAAATTCTGCTGCCATGGTATTAAATCTCATCGATGTAAATACAGAGAGAAGAACATTTATGGTTGGATGGATAAAAGCCTCATTCATTCTACATACTTTATCACAATTCTATGCCATTGTATATATTTCAAAAAGAACTTGGCAATCATTATTAAGTAACTACATGTATATCTATAACAAATTGATCACAATTAATGTAGTTTAGCCGTCTTGCTTTCACATCCTAAATTCTAAACTACTGACCATCTGTATATTTTACTGGCAATTATATGTACGTGAACAAATCACTTGATCAACGCCTGGAGAGGAAAATCGAAATCTTTTGCAATAAATTTGTGGAGAATGATGATGTTTATGTATTTCCATAAACTGTAAATTTGTTCATTCTGTTAACAAAGAGACAGAATCTGTTGATCTATTTGTTGCACATTCCACAAAGTCAGTTGAAAACATCAGTAAAAAAAAAAGAATATTAAAATTCCAAAAAACTTCATTCACTCTTCTTCAGAAGAACACGCTTGTGGATAACATAATTGTCCTTCCAGGCTTTATATCAAACATAGATGGACCATTGTGGTGATCACACAGGGAAAGTCTGAACAAATCAAACTTAAGCCATTGAATATCAACATGTAAATCTTCAGCCAATCTGTGTCATCATAGGAAGCTTCTTGCCAGATTTCAGGTAATTATTCCAGTAGATACTTGCACATTTGGCCTCCTGAAAATAGAATGAGAGATCAATATGAACTGTAGAACTGTATCCTTGACCTTCCGGTATATCTCTAATTGTATCCTTGACCTTCAGGTATATCTCTAATTCTATCCTTGACCTTCAGGTATATCTCCAATTCTATCCTTCACATTCAGGTATATATCCAATTCTATCCTTCACCTTTGGTATATCTCTAATTGTATCCTTCACCTTCGATATATCTCCAATTCTATCCTTCACCTTCAGGTATATCTCTAATTGTATCCTTCACCTTCGGTATATCTCCAATTCTATCTTTCACCTTCAGGTATATCTCCAATTGTATCCTTCACCTTCGGTATATCTCCAATTCTATCCTTCACCTTCAGGTATATCTCTAATTGTATCCTTCACCTTCGGTATATCTCCAATTCTATCCCTCACTTTCGGGTATATCTCCAATTCTATCCTTCACCTTCAGGTATATCTCCAATTGTAGCCTTGACCTTTAGGCATATCTCTAATTGTATCCTTGACCTTCATGTATATCTCCAATTCTATCCTTCACCGTTGGTATATCTCCAATTCTATCCCTCACTATATATCCAATTCCATCCCTCACCTTCAGGTATATCTCCAATTGTATCCTTCACCTTCAGGTATATCTCCAATTCTATCCTTCACCTTCGGGTATATCTCCAATTCCATCCCTCACCTTCGGGTATATCTCCAATTCTATCTTTCACCTTCGAGTATATCTCCAATTGTATCCTTCACCTTCGGTATATCTCCAATTCTATCCTTCACCTGCAGGTATATCTCCAATTCTATCCTTCACCTTCAGATATATCTCCAATTGTAGCCTTGACCTTTAAGCATATCTCTAATTGTATCCTTGACCTTCATGTATATCTCTAATTGTATCCTTGACCTTCAGGTATATCTCTAATTGTATCCTTGACCTATAGGCATATCTCTAAATGTATCCTTGACCTTTGTGGCTTTGACCTTCAGGTATATCTCTAGGCCCTTATTGTAACCTTGACCTTCAGGTATATCTCTAATTGTGGCCTTGACCTGCAGGTATATATCTCTTATTGTGGCTTTGACCTTCAGCTATATCTCTAAATGAATCCTAATTCATATTGTTACCATGATGAATGGGCGAGGCCTGACTCACATTCCGTGTTGTCATGAGTTGCCACATACTAGGAATACTTGGTCATGACTATCATCACTGTGGGAAGTTTGCATCAGACCTGCTGTGGAAAGAATCGTGTTTCTAACCAATCAGATACTACTGTTTTTGTAATAAATTATGGATCAACACCAAGGATGGAACTTTGAGTACATTAATAAATAGGTTCAATTCATGTTCGTACAGCTGTTTGAGTGTCCAAAGACCTCATCCATGGTAAGGGCTCAACAGGATCTTGTACAGCCCCCACCATAAGCCCCCTCAAACTGGAAAACTTACCATAATCTTGCCCTGTCCAGTGACCTCATCCATGGTTAGGGGCAGGGGCTCAGGGGGACCTTGTATAGCTGGCATGTGCTCCATTTCTCCTGCTGATTTTGCATCTCGTGTCCTAAAGCAGAAAGAATTAGTACCATAAGTATCAAATCTTGCAGTAGATTATCATGGGAACAATTCTCATGGGCAACACATGGAGAATCCTCTTAAAGCCATATAATGTTTCACACATAATCAGTATAACTAGGAGGATATCCATGAATGTTCACTGTGCAAATCTAATAAACACGCATAAATACAAAATGATATTATTGGTGGGTGGGGCGGGGATAAGCAAACAGAGCCAGGTCAGGACATTTTAATACCACTGTCAGTTTCCGTTACATACGGTTATTTGAACACTTTCTCCATATCCATTGAGAGTCCAGTGTTTGTGTTTTTCATTACCCATCTTGGTCACCCAGGGATAATGTTGAACACCTGTCTGATTATGTCCTTTGTTAATTCATGTAACGGGTGGTTGACCAGGAGATACTTACGAATCTTTTCTACACCGAGATGCCCGTGATGCTCGAGATGCCCGTGCTTTGGTAGATGAGGAATGTGAGAAGGCTGTCTTAGACCTGACTTCCTCCTGTGATCCCATACTCACTCTCCTGATTGAGCCTAGTCCAGGGGCAGATATAGGGGGCAAGTGGGTATCTTCTGGGGAGTAGGAGAGCTCATCCACCCTCACTGGATCACTATATTCAAACAGGGTCTGATCTGGAGGGGTAAACCGTCTGGATGGTGGACTTGTCTCTCGTGGTGCTCGTATACAATAGTCGACATCAATCTGAAATCAAGTGCCAAGTTTGATGTAAAGATAACATACGTTCTGAAAACCCCAACAACACCTCGCTTTGTGGGGTGATCCGCTGAAGCGGCAGCAGTATTGAAAGCATACATGTAGATAGCATTGCCAGTCTCGATAATATCCTCGAATCATAGGAAACGTGTACCAAGTTTCATAATCATCCAGCGACAACTGCAGCAAATTTTCTATGTACAGGTGTACATGTGCTAAACAAAAAACCTTATCATTAGATTTTTTACACTGAAGCTTCCCTGAGGTAGTGCCATAACTATAACCCCCCCCCCCCCCCACTCAAATGGAATATCCACCTTCCATAATTTTATTTTTAATTTTTTCTGAATTTTTCTTGATTTTTATTTTATTTTGTTAAACAAAAAACCTTATCGTTTCTAGGAAGGGAACACCGACTACGACATCCTCTCTTCCGCCTCTCGCGTTATATCCCCTTCATAAGGCGAGATAATAAAGCGAGAAATATGTTGATCAATTCCTGTCTTCAACATGATACAGAGAACTCTATGCCTTGCATGGTGAATTATCTATTTATATGTTACCATTATTTATATTACAAGAGCTATAAAGGGATGTTTTACAAATATAGACATGGAGGAGGGAGTGATGGTTCTCAGCTCTGTAGTTACATGTTATCCTTGGAAGATCACAAATTATTTCTGCTATTCCTGGGAAGACGAGCCGAGTATAACAAATCTATTTTCTGTGGTGATCAAGCAAGGGAATAATATGACAGGTCTGTGAAATTTAGAAGCGCTTTTCATCCCACGTGTTGATGTATTTATAAAAAAAGTGCTAAAGACCAGTACTATTTACCACATCGTGAACATCTGGTCCTCCAAACACCATCTCCATATCATCAGCATGTCTGTACAATATCCTGTAGAAGAACAGTAAGAACAGTAAGAACAGTACGGCCTGTTAACATACATGTATCTACCTCAAAATATACAAGCTCACTGAGATACTGTTTAAATTTTATTGCTAAAGCAGATTTCTTCTCTTACAAATTACATTTGCCATGAGAAGCTCATCTAATTAAAATGATCTTAATGTTCAGCTTCACTAACAAGTTGTTTAAGAATGGCATCACAATGATGCACAAGTGGTATGTCATACTGGACATGATATTCCATGGTAAGAAGACTAAGCAAAGGTGTCGCTAACCAATTATGCACAAGAAAGTGGGTGTCGTAACAGGTGCCAATAGTGCCGGATTTCATTAAATGGGTATATTGTTCATAATGGAATCTAATAAAGGAGTTGAAATGAGGTATGTAATTCTAAAAAATCCAGAGCTGGTAATTTCTACAGCAAATCTTTGAGGTGAGCGGGTGATAAGGGTGTAACCGTAACCATGCATAATAATGAGAGACGACACACAGTAGTTTATCCACAAACTGTATATCTAAGTTAATATCACTGAGACTGAAGATTGCAGTGGTTAGACAGGAAGTGTTACTGTTGGTGTTCTCACAATGGATGTGAATGAGCTGGTGAAATGGTGCAGATTTCAATCTTCCAGTTCTTCTAATCAGCTTGTATGCCTCTGCTCTGTGTCAGAGATCAACTGGATGATTTAAAACTGATTTGTATTCAGCTTACCCCATTTCTACACTGTGTTAGTGCTAAGTGATGTCACCATTTCCTCACCTATTGGCTACTGCACCATGTGTCAGTGCTAAGTGATGTCACCATTTCCTCACCTATTGGCTGCTGCACCATGTGTCAGTGCTAAGTGATGTCACCATTTCCTCACCTATTGGCTGCTGCAACATGTGTCAGTGCTAAGTGATGTCACCATTTCCTCACCTATTGGCTGCTGCACCATGTGTCAGTGCTAAGTGATGTCATCATTTCCTCACCTATTGGCTACTGCACCAAGTGTCATTGTAGACTGATGTCACCATTCCCTCACCTTTTGGCTGCTGCACCATGTGTCCGTGTAAACTGATGTCACCATTCCCTCACCTATTGGCTGCTGCACCATGTGTCCGTGTAAACTGATGTCACCATTCCCTCACCTATTAGCTGCTGCACCATGTGTCGGTGTTAACTGTCACCATTTCCTCACCTATTGGCCGCTGCACCATTGTCAGTGTAAACTGATGTCACCATTCCCTCACCTATTGGCTGCTGCACCATGTGTCCGTGTAAACTGATGTCACCATTCCCTCACCTATTGGCTACTGCACCATGTGTCAGTGTAAACTGATGTCACCATTCCCTCACCTATTGGCTGCTGCACCATGTGTCAGTGTAAACTGATGTCACCATTCCCTCACCTAATAGCTGCTGCACCATGTGCCAGTGTCAACTGATGTCACCATTCCCTCACCTATTGGCTGCTGCACCATGTGTCAGTGTAAACTGATGTCACCATTCCCTCACCTAATAGCTGCTGCACCATGTGCCAGTGTAAACTGATGTCACCATTCCCTCACCTATTGGCTGCTGCACCATCTGTCAGTGTAAACTGATGTCACCATTCCCTCACCTATTGGCTACTGCACCATGTGTCAGTTTAAACTGATGTCACCATTCCCTCACCTATTGTCTGCTGCACCATGTGTCAGTGTAAAATGATGTTACCATTCCCTCACCTATTGGCTGCACCACCATGTGTCAGTGTTAACTGATGTCACCATTTCCTCACCTATTGGCTGCTGCACCATGTGTCAGTGTAAAATGATGTCACCATTTCCTCACCTATTGGCTGCTGCACCATGTGTCAGTGTTAACTGATGTCACCATTTCCTCACCTATTGGCTGCTGCACCATGTGTCAGTGTTAACTGATGTCACCATTCCCTCACCTATTGGCTGCTGCACCATGTGTCAGTGTTAACTGATGTCACCATTTCCTCACCTATTGGCTGCTGCACCATGTGTCAGTGTAAACTGATGTCACCTTTTCCTCACCTATTGGCTGCTGCACCATGTGTCAGTGTAAAATGATGTCACCATTTCCTCACCTATTGGCTGCTGCACCATGTGTCAGTGTTAACTGATGTCACCATTTCCTCACCTATTGGCTGCAGCACCATGTGTCAGTGTTAACTGATGTCACCATTCCCTCACTTATTGGCTGCAGCACCATGTGTCAGTGTTAACTGATGCCACCATTCCCTCACCTATTGGCTGCTGCGCCATGTGTCAGTGTAAACTGATGTCACCTTTTCCTCACCTATTGGCTGCTGCACCATGTGTCAGTGTAAAATGATGTCACCATTTCCTCACCTATTGGCTGCTGCACCATGTGTCAGTGTTAACTGATGTTGCCATTTCCTCACCTATTGGCTGCTGCACCATGTGTCAATGTTAACTGATGTCACCATTCCCTCACCTATTAGCTGCTGCACCATGTGTCGGTGTTAACTGTCACCATTTCCTCACCTATTGGCCGCTGCACCATTGTCAGTGTAAACTGATGTCACCATTCCCTCACCTATTGGCTGCTGCACCATGTGTCCGTGTAAACTGATGTCACCATTCCCTCACCTATTGGCTACTGCACCATGTGTCAGTGTAAACTGATGTCACCATTCCCTCACCTATTGGCTGCTGCACCATGTGTCAGTGTAAACTGATGTCACCATTCCCTCACCTAATAGCTGCTGCACCATGTGCCAGTGTCAACTGATGTCACCATTCCCTCACCTATTGGCTGCTGCACCATGTGTCAGTGTAAACTGATGGCACCATTCCCTCACCTAATAGCTGCTGCACCATGTGCCAGTGTAAACTGATGTCACCATTCCCTCACCTATTGGCTGCTGCACCATCTGTCCGTGTAAACTGATGTCTCCATTCCCGCACCTATTGGCTACTGCACCATGTGTCAGTTTAAACTGATGTCACCATTCCCTCACCTATTGTCTGCTGCACCATGTGTCAGTGTAAAATGATGTTACCATTCCCTCACCTATTGGCTGCTGCACCATGTGTCAGTGTTAACTGATGTCACCATTTCCTCACCTATTGGCTGCTGCACCATGTGTCAGTGTAAACTGATGTCACCATTTCCTCACCTATTGGCTGCTGCACCATGTGTCAGTGTAAAATGATGTCACCATTTCCTCACCTATTGGCTGCTGCACCATGTGTCAGTGTTAACTGATGTCACCATTTCCTCACCTATTGGCTGCTGCACCATGTGTCAGTGTTAACTGATGTCACCATTCCCTCACCTATTGTCTGCTGCACCATGTGTCAGTGT